>JAEANM010008953.1:0-16660 GCA_017656035.1 Myanophis thanlyinensis
AATCCATTGTGGTGGTGTATAGAGCCAAAAATGTTAGAATTGTGTCGATGTCCCAATATTTATGGACCTGACTGTATCTTTATAGTTTGCCCAGTTCTTCATTTTTATAACTGTCTGCTTCATCTAAGGTTTTAATATTTATGTAATAAAAATTGATTTGATGATGTTATACATGTTATTTATTGAAATAATCAATAACTGTCCTTACAACATTGAATGATACAATACAGGGAGAGCAATATAACATACTCCTGATTTGAATGTTTAAAAAGAGAATTATTAAGAGCCGTGGTGGCACAGTGGTTAGAATGCAGTACTACAGACTATTTCTGCTGCCAGCAGTTTGGCAGTTTGATTCCCACCAGTTCAACGTTGACTCAGCCTTCTATCCTTCCAATGTCGGAAAAACAAGGACCCAGATTATAGGGACAATATGCTGACTCTGTCAACTGCTTAGAGAGGGCTGTAAAGGATTGTGTAGTGGTATATACGTCTAAGTGCTATAGCTGTTGCTATAATCATTCACAGGGAAATTCATATGAGCAAAACAGTAATTCTTTTAGAGACAGCTTTCATCATTAATCACACTGAATTACTGTGTATAACAGTACATTTGTCAGTATACATTTTGTATGTGTTTTGGGAAAACAATTTGATTTGTACAGATTTTAACTAAACTAGTTAAGTAAAGTAACTAGAAAGCAAAGTAAAGCAAAGCAAGACAAACAATGGCTGCTACTGAATTTCATTCATCCTGTCCAATTATGCTTCAAAGGAAGATTTTTTTCTAAAATTTGGAAATATTTTTTCTTAAATTTACAAGAAACTTATGTCATATTATAGAATCAGAGATGACAAGAGTACAATGTGTACTTAATAAAATATGATTTTTTTTTCAGGAGGACAAATACTAGACATTTGAAGTTAAATGCCATAATTTGCTTCCACAAGAATCTAAATTGGAATTCATTTGCATTTTTTGCACACAAGGACACAAATTTGTAAAAATTGAATAGATCCTAGGTGAAAATTATCTTCTACTGCCACAAATACAATTCAAATTATCATTCTGTATTTTCAAAACTTCAGAATAAGAAAATTAGCTTATTTCTTAAAGAATACAGCTTTCTAAAAACAATCAAAATGATTACTCAATTAAGCTATTTCTGCCCTCCTCCCTCTTTTCATACACAACTGATACAAAAACTTTGGGGAAACATAGATAATATGTTGATTTTCCCATGGTTTCATTGCAGTCTTTCTTAATGCTCATACAGTAGTGCAGAGTTTCAAATCCTAGAAAGAATCGCATATACACAGATGATGGATTTGGCAGCCAGTCTTCCTCTTGGCAATACACTGATGTTTTATAGTCAAGTGAGCTAAACATATTTCTATAATAAGAATAAAATACCCCTCCAGGAATAAACTCAATTTTGTATTATGCTATTCAAGAAACATGTTATTACAGACAAAGTTAATTACACAAAGAGTTATTTTGTAATGGTACTTCCAGCATTGAAATTTGTAAGACACAGTGTCAGAATGTCCAATGATCCTTAATGTTAGTCTGTAGTTTTGCAGTTTGAACATCTACAAAAACAACATCTGTAATATTTGTTATTTCTGTTAAGTCTTAATAGGCTGCTCAAGACTCAATGAATTTTTTTTTGTAGATAAAGAGACAAAATATGGGAAGAAGAGACCATTTGTTGTATTTGAAGATAAGACTATAAGATTTCTTTTTATTGTTTTAGATATATTTGTTTGTTAAGATTTTAATGTTTTAATGTTTTAATGATTTATGCCACCCAGAGTTGATTTATACAAGATGGGTGGTAAATAAATTCAATAAATAAATATACAAGTTACATTTAAACTTATTTTTCCTTATCTTTTTATTTTTATTTGTTATTTTTGTAGTCTTTTTTATTTTTATTCTTTTATTCTTTTTTAAATTTGTAATATTTATAATTCATAGAAATTATAAAAATATCTGTGTAACTTTGTAATGAGTGGTGCTGCTAGAAACAAGAATACATTTTATCTTGATTCCTCATAGGTATTGAAATGAATTACTTTCATTTCAAACTATCTGCATTGTCACCAATCAAAGTACTGCATTTACCATACATCACAACCACAATATTCTGAATAATTTGGATTTAGTCCAAAGGCAGCAACTGAGCCATAGCCTTTGCTCATAATGAAACAATATGTTCTTAAGGAGTATGATGATAGAAATATCATAAATAAATTCCAACTTAGCAACAAATTTGCCTTAAAATAAAAAAAATAGTGAAATCATTTATTCTAGACAATGGCAACATCAGAATAATATACATATATTAGAAACCAGGAAAAAACAGAAGAGAACAGGAAAAAAAACCAGGAAAGAACTACTCAGATATATCTAGAATCCATGTAGATTTCATATGGTATAAATAGGCTAACAACAAAATCAGTGGTATCATGGGAAACCATGAATGAAGAGAGGTTAAACTAATGAAAGCAGCCCAGAATACAATCCCTGCCCGTTTGGGCTGCTATAATAATCATATATTATTGATTTTGTCATTCTGATCAAAATGGCTGGATCTCATGACACTGTTGATCAAGATTTTTTATGATATCAAACATATGGGTTGGCCTCAAAATAAATTGCCAGAGACATAAATAATAGGCTTTCTGTAATATTGCCAGAGGATATTTAAGAAAATGCAAATGAACCACATTTGGAATTAGGTAGCAAGAATATCAAGGATTCCACACATACATAGGTGTCCATTTCAACTATAATGTTCTTTATCACACTCTTGAAATTACTTCCAGAGAAGGATAACACTATTGGTAACATTTAGTAGTTCCAGACTGCTCTCTTTTTTTAAAAAAAAATATTTATTCACTGCGTTTAGGAATAGCAGTCATGTTCCTTACACCACAATATACATAGTATTTCCTGATGAAACAGAAGTTTTCCTTCTGAACCCTTTGATTTTCACATATCAGGCTACTGCTATTTAATTTATGAAATAACTGAGAGTGCTGATACATTCTTACAAAAACAAAAGAATGAAAATTCTCACAGCTTTGTTCTTGAGGAGTCAAATTTCAGTAAAATTCAATAGTCATTTTTATCTGTAGAACATACAGGACTAACCTTCATGTATCTACCATGGAATTGTTAAACCCAAGGAATCTATCAGGAAAAAAAGTAACCAGCTTAACAGAGCACTGTAAATACATTTAAAAACATTCAAATTTAAACCCAGATCTATAACAGCTAAATATTCAGAGTTTTTGCTTAATACAAATATTTTTATTTGTTTCTCGCGTATACATTTATATGTATGTATGTATTTATATTTATTTTAAAACTTCACTCTCTACTCCATACAGATAGTCCAGAAGGATACTATGGTTTATTGTTTCAAAGGTCATCAAAAATAGTCTAAATGGATGAGATTCCAACAAAGTTATAAATTATTCCACATGAGTAACTAATGCCACTTCTGCCCATATCTGGGCTGAATGTCACTTGAAAAAGATCCAGATAACCTGTTTCTTATAGATATTCCATACTCAACAACTGTAGCCTCAGCAGCTCATTGGGAGCAGATTGAAAATGGGACAGTAATTATTATTTTTTACTTTATCTGAAATAATTTACTTAAGAAGGGGAAGATTTTGGCAAGATACTATTAAAACATGAATGAAGGGGGAACATATTCAATCTTTAACTTTTAGCCTATTACCCAAATTACCTATATACCACAGCAAAAATGAAGAACTGAAGTTCCTGAAGTACAGAATTCTTTTGTTTGTGATTTCAGTTATTCAGTTCAATACATGTCATTTACTACTACCACATATCTTGCCTTCTGGTATATGGTAAATCAAGACTTTGATAAATCTTATAAATCTGTTGTAATTTTTAAAGCATTATATTTGTATTAATTGCATAAAATAAACATCAATAATCAAAGGCAGTATGCACCTTGTATAGCATTCTGTGTCATCAAAACAGACTTTCTTCCCATCAGCTGTTCACCTTTCTAAACATTAGAAAAGTGGTGAAGTGAGCCAGCTGAATTGCCTTGGAGAAAATTAATTTGGTATTCTTGAAAATGGCAAATGGGATAACTATACCCACAGAAAAAAAAAGTCTATGCAGATATAGAAGGTTCTGGAAAGTTAGCTTAATTAAATAACTGAGCTCTATAATTTGTGCATATTAATAAAATGGTTTATATTTGTAACAAATATTCTGCTGAGACAGACAACTGATTAATAGAGACCCACTTCAGATGTATTTATGTACGCATCTTGATTGGCCCTCTCATATCTTTCACAGCTGTAACATCATCTTCAGATATATTTTTAAGCCACACCTTGGTCTTTTCAAGGATCTGCAAACATCCATAGTCAGCCAGTTAGCCCATTTTACTTTATCCACACTATAAACTGAATGGGAAGGGGGAGTGGAGAGAGAGAGAGAGAGAGCGCAAAGGGTATGTTGGTAACCAGGAGAACTGGAAAAGAAAAGATGGCAACTGGACATTAGTCTGGGCATATTTATTAGCAAGACTGACATCCAACTGCCCAAAACACAAGCTGCGGGAAGCAAATCAATTCTACTTTATTTTTGCCTTGGAGCATGACTTGGGAGCATAGCACTATGCTCAGATTTAAACTATTCTTCCTTCACTATTTTGGAGTATAAGAAAGGAAAACAAAAATTATGTGAGGCTTCCAGTATTCTGTTATTAGGCACTACTTTTTATGGTTTCTCTTTCCTGATCTGGTCATCTGGATTCTACCAGCTTTATAAAATATGGAAATATTTTTAGAAGCAGTTTCAGTAAATAATCTATTCCCTAGGCATGTTTGTAGACTTGAAATTATCATTTTAAGGCTGGTTTAATAAAGATTAGTGCCAATGTTTTACTTATTACTTTGTGCCTTCATCTGGAAATGATGATGTAATTTATGAGGATAACTAGTTTACAGTCTTTCCATTTCACAGACTAAAATATCTGCAACAGAGATTTCTTTTTCAAAAATTTCCAGCAACTCTTCTGTACAAGAAAGTCATCCATTATATAATGATACAAGCTTAAAGTGGCATGTATCACTGCTGTTTGATTACTGGTGGAAGATGACTTGCATTCCCCCTTATAGACCTCTATCAGGATCCTGCAGTGATGGATTGGATTTCTCTTGCTTCAGCCCAATGATGGATTACTTAGCAGGAAGGATAAGAATAGTGGAATGTGATCTGAAATTAATTAACATCACAAGTAAAAGTTGCAGGAATTGATCTGTAGCACCATTTAGGATTGATGGGCATTGCCAGCAAAATGCTTCTAAAACTTGAATGCAAATAGAAAATGCTTTAATCTGGGTGACTGGCATAATTACAATACTGACATTCTAACAAGCAGCAAGGAAGGGAAAAGGGAAACTTGGATTAAAAATAGAAATTTAGCATTTAATTTTCAAGACAAATGTTAATTAAAGACTACTACTACTACAATACTACTACTCTTCTAATGAAATAGAGCAATGAAACAATGAACTCCATTATCTAACAGAGAAATTCTCTGTAATATTGCTAAGATAAGTTCAGGTTTTCACATTCCATTCCTACCTTTTCTTTACCTGGCACTCGTATAAAGAGGAAATGGCCTCTATTTTCAACTGTTCATGTTATCTGAATTAAGAAGGTGATAACTTTTTATTTATATTTGACATATTAAATAAATAAATTAAAAACTCAACAGATTATTGTTCCAATTGTGCTTTTTTCAAGAGGCAACTAGGCTTTCTGTTTTTTCTTTGAAGATGTTTCACTTCTCATCCAAGAAGCTTCTTCAGAGCTGATTGTGTGCCCAATCACACTTGGCCAATAAAGAATTCTATTCTATTTAGGTAATTGGTTCCACTATAAAACTGTTCCTAATATTAGGATTTTCTTTCCTTTCACATTCATTCAAATTCTGTCTCATGTACAAAGTCTACACACCCGTTAAAATGTCAGGTTTTTGAAATGTAAAAAAAAAAAATCAGACCAAGATAAATCACTTCAGAATTCTTTCACCTTTAATATAATATATAAACTGTACAATTTAATTGAAAATAAAGCTGAAAAATTTTAGGGGAAAAATAATTTTAAAAATGACAATAATGGGGTTGCATAAAGATACACACTCTTAAACTAATACTTTGTTGAAGTTTTGATTTTTATGACTGCATTCAGTCTTTGGGTAGGAGCATATCAGTAATGGTACATCCTGCCTTGGGGATCTTTGCCCACACTTCCTTGCAAAAATATTCCAAATATGTCAGATTGTAAGTGTATCTCCTATGCACAGTCTTCTTCATCCCACAGATTTTTTGAACTGACTCACCTTGGTTTTATATCTTAAAAACCTGGCATTTTAAGATGGTATCTAAGGGGTTTTATTTTGTATCCATTGTATAAACTGTGCCTATTTTCTGTCACATCAGCAAAAGAATGAATGTTTACTTACAAACATTTTATTTGTAACTAGCATTTGTACTTTCATGTGTACTTTTCAGTATGCAAAATAAGCTGATAACTAGGGTCAACTGCCAGTGATATTTAAATATTCATGTTTTATAGCTATATTACTAACTTTTCTTCCTCTCTAGAAAGTCAATATTCTGAAACAACTTGAAAACCAAAATGCCTTATTAGCAGAAGCAGCAAAAATAGGTTTACATCTTAACAGTTTGCCTTAGAATATGACAGAATTACAAATACTCTGCAAATGAAAGAAATTGTTGAGTTTTTGTTCAAAACATTTGCTAGAATATAATCTCAGAAAGAAAACAGAAAAGAAAAAGAATCAAAGGAAGTAGCATTTCAACTAGCAGGAAGGAAATGCTGTTCTTTGAGACTCAATTTGCATGCAAAAGAAAACTGCTGAAACAAAGTAAAAGCCCAGGATCCAGTGACAAGAGTGAATGAAAAAGGCAAATTGCAAAGAAATGAGTCATTTTCAAAGAAGAATTAAAGAAGAAAGGGCAAGTAAAACCCAAACTGTTTATTGGAGAGGAAAAATCTGTAAATTTTAATAAAATGCCAAAATCATCAAGACAGTGGTATAACTAAACTATTCTAGTGAATTAGATGAGTTTTAAAGAGCCTGGCTATGTGTTCAGTAAAAACACAATATACAGAAATGGGAAAAAGAATTTATTTGTAAAATGAATGAGAAAGAAATCCAAGAAATTACTCATGTATATATATTTATTATGGTCTATGCTTGTATTTATAATATGAGAAGGGGTGTTGGACTTACCTGATATGCTCCTTCTCGTAGTGTGAATAGATAATCCACAGTTTGGGTTAGTCTGCCATTAATAGATCTATTGTAAAAAAGATCTATTGTAAAAGTTTAAAAGGTGAGGCTCCTCCTACCTTTTCCCAGATTTCTATGAGGATGTGGAATACAACAACCCCATCATTCCTGCATTGTTTCCAGTTGTCGGACTCAGAGCCCTTGAAAAATCAGGCAGGCTGGATTATTTCTTCACACAATGAGAAGGAACATATCAGGTAAGTCCAACGCCCCTTCTCCGTTGATTGAGAAGAGATAATCCACAATTTGGACTTACCCAAGTCTTTGATGAATTGGGGGGGAGGGAGAAACAAGTGAGCTTTGTAATCAACTGGGAACATGGACTCTCTGCAGGATCCTCCTGCTGAACGGCACTTCTGCCGAAACATAAGAGTCCACGATGTAGTGCTTGATGAATGGCAACAGTGATGACCAGGTTGCCACCCTACAAATTTCTTCAAGCAATGCCTGAGTAGACCAGGCTGTTGATGTTGCCGTGCTTCTAGTTGAGTGTGCTGTAATGCCCAGAGCAGGTGAAAGCCCAAGGGCATCGTAGGCCATTCCAATACATGCTCAGATCCACCTACCTATGGTGGAGGTGGATGTCTTGAGACCCTGGTTTTGTGGGTGAAAGGTAACAAACAGTGCCTCAGACTTCCTGAAAGGTTGTGTCTTAGCTATGTATATGCAGAGGGCCCTCCACATGTCCAGTCTGTGCCACCAGACTTCGAGAGGATGTGTGGGATCAGAGCAGAAGTTAGGTAGGACTATTTCTTGTGCCCTGTGGAATGCCGAGTTCACTTTTGGTATAAATGTAGGGTCCAGGTGAAGTACCATCTGGTCTGAATGGAAGGTACAGCGGTCCGACCACAGAAAGGGCCGAGATCTCTGAGATCCACCATGCTGATGTGATTGCCACCAGAAAAGTGACTTTCCAGGTAAGCACCTTCAAAGAAGCAGTCCTCAGATGTTCAAACACTCCTTGGATGAGTGCCTCAAGGACTTTGGGGAGCTCCCAAGAAGGATAACAGTGGATGACGGGGGTCTCAGGTTGGATGCTTCCCGGAGAAAACTCAGATGTCTGGATAGCAAGTGGTTAATTCTGCAGTCAATGACTGATGCAAGAGCTGCCATTTGCCTGTGGAGAGTATTGGGCCTAAGGCCTTTGTCAAGTCCATCTTGCAAGAAGTCAAGGAATTGAGATAATGAGACATGAATTGGATCCCAGCCCTGCTGATGACACTAGCCACCAACGGCCTGCCAGGCAGCCCCATAGATATGATTTGTTGATGGTCTATGTAAGGCTTGGGTTGTGTGTATAACCCTGGCCAATACCTGGTTGTTGCTTAGAGTGACATGCTCAACCTCCAGGCAGCTAGCTAGAACCAGTCAAGGTCTGGGTGTAGGATTGTGTCTTGGGAGAAGGACATCAGAGACAATGGAAGAAGCCATGGTGGACTGACAGAGAGATGGACTAACTCCACAAACCAAGGCCTCCTGGGCCAGTGGTAAGCTATGAGAAGGAGCTCTGTTTTTTCCTCTCACCTTCTGGAGGATTCTGGGGATCAGAGAGAGGGGCAGGAACACATAGAGTAGTCCCTGAGGCCAAGGTGCCCTCAGTGCATCCACCCCTTCTGCCCCAGGTGACAGGTACCTGGAGAAGAAGTGAGGGAGTTTCATGTTGGCTGGAGTGGCAAAGAGATCCACCTCCATAACCCTGAATAGATGCAGCAACTGTTGGAACAGATGGGGATGTAGTGTCCACTTGGCATGATCGATCATGGCTCTGCTAAGCCAATCCACTTGAATGTTTTCCATGCCCAATATGTGCTGTGCATGAAGGGAAAGGAGGTGGATCTCTGCCCAGGATCCCAGTTTGCGGATTTCTGTCATCAGGGAAGGTGATCTGGTTCCATCCTGGCAATTTATGTGTGCCTTGGCCATGATGTTGTCTGTCAAGACAAGCACATGGTGATTCCGAATTAGAGCCTGGAATTTGTGCAGGGCAAGGTACACAGTTCGGAGTTCTAACCAATTGATGTTGTGGGCTAGATCCAAGTGACTCCAGCATCCCTGAGCTATGTGGTCATGAAGGTGAGCCCCCCAGACAAAGAAGCATCAGTGGTGATTACTGTCCTGGTCAGCTCTCTGAAGGAGCAGCTGCTATGAATCTTCTGGGACCTCCACCACTATAGAGAATGAATGATCTCGTTGGGTGCTTTGACTCTGATTTGCAAATGACTGGTTCCCTCAAATTGGTAGGGGAGGAGAAACCACTACAATAGTCTTGAATGCAGTCATGCCCATGAGATGATGTTTATACAGGAGACCATCTTGTCTAACAACTGGGAGAGCTGTGCTAGAGGTACTCGCCATTGTTGGGATATTCGGTGGATGAGAGAGCAGAGGCCCTCTTTCCTATCTCTGGACAGGAAGATCTTGCCCCAGTCGGTATCTATCACAGCTCCCAAGCATTGCAGACAAGATGAAGGTGGCTCTTCTCCATGTTTATGGAGAAGCCATGTCTTTGTAGTGTGGAGATGGTGGTCTGTAGATCCTGTGTTGCCAAGGGTTCTGATGCTGACCAGCAGAAGATGTTGGTGAGCAGTGATGACTGCGAGCAGCTTTGTGAACAACTGGGGAGTCAATGAGAGGCTGAGCGGCAACACCCAGTATTGGAAGTGCTGACCTGCATAACAAAAGTGAAAGAATCACTGGTGGGCCGGATGGATTGGAATATGGAGGTAAGCCTCCCTTAAGTCTATCAAACATAACAGGTCTCCCCGATCAATGAGGGCCAAGATGCTATGAAGGGTGTGCATCTTGAACTTCCAATATCAGACATAATTGTTGAGACACTTGAAGTCCAGGATCACCTTCCATCCTCTAGATGATTTCATTACGACGAATAGGATGGAGTAAAACCCTTGACCTCAAAATGCCTCTGGCACAGGTTGAATTGCTTGTATGTGAATCAGATGGTCAGTCCAAAGCAGATCATCTGCTTTACCCAGATGTCCAGTGTGGTTCTCTCCCATTGGTCAGCGAAGAATGTAAGGTGACCGCCAATGGGAGGGTTGGATCCAGAATCATTTGTGTCATCTGTAGGGGTGGCTCCGGGCTCCACGAAATGGCCATAGTGCATATGATTGTTTTCTGCTGTGGTATGGTCTGGTGTGTTGGTGGTCCTGTCTATAGGAGGGGAAACAGAATCCCAGGAATGCAGAGTCATCAGTCGGATGAAAGGACTGCCATCAAAAGGAAGTGCTGCATTTTCGGTTAGATAGACGTGAACCAATGGTCATCCTCTTTTTCCCATCCTTGGTCAGTCAGAACTGGTGAGAGAGAGTCTCCAAAAAGGTGCACACCTCAAAAAGGTGCTGAGGCCAGCTTCCACTTCTGATGTTTGTCTGCCGGCCAGTGCTTGAGCCACAGAAGATGCTGGGCCACCACTGAAGAACCAATAGCCCTAGAAGAAAATTTTGCAGCATGAAGAGTGGCATCCACCAAGAACTCTACTGCTGTGATGAGTTTATTGATATCCTGATGGACCCATACATCTTCTGTGGTGACCTGGCTTGGATTTGCCAGAGCCAGAGCAATGTCATTCGGTTGAAGAAAGAGACTGTGGAAGAAACCTTTACAGCCCAAGCGGACGCTTGGTGTCCATGGCGAAAGACCTGTTTGGTTCTTTTGTCCTCCGGCTTGAGGATATAGTCAGAGTCAGTAAAGAGGGTGCTCATGGAGGCGAGAGCTGCCACTGGCTCGTCGACCTTTGGGGGATCAAATGAGGCAGCAAAGGTAGCAGACATATTGTAAAAACGCCTCTCTGAGTTAAGAGGTGGTTGGTCCATTTCTGGAATATCCCACTGGTTGTGTACCAACTCCGTAAACAAAGGAGGAGCCGGCACTTCCTCTGCCTTGGTAGTTTGCATTGCAAACAGGAGTTGTGCGGACTCTTGTTGTGTAGAGTGGTCAGATGCAAGAGTTGCATCATCTGCCAATTCAGTCACAGTTTTGGCCTTATTCAAGATGTTACTAAAAGAGAGAGGGATGGAAAAGACCGGTAATGGGTTGTGGCTCAGAATAATCTCCTCCATCATAAGAGAGTATGAACTCCTCTTCTCCTGAGTAAAGTGAGTCACTGCCAGGAGATGAAGGAGGGCTGGACCCATCAAAATCTATGTTGTGGTGTCACCTTGGAGGAGGATGTTGATGGATGACTTGAACCTCTGATGAGATACAAGGTAATGCACCAGACATGCCACCTGTCTGTGTCTGATTCATTGCAGCTGCAATGAATTCCCTCATTTGTGCCATCAGGGACTATTGTATGGCGGTGATAGATGGAAGTGCACAGGCTGCAATGCCAGAGGAGGTTAAATCCATGTGTGGTGGTTCTGCCCCTGTGGTCACATCATCATTCTGGGCTACTGGCATTACCATGGGTAACATGTGTGCATCCTCTGTTCTTTCAGGCAAAAGAGTTGGTGTCGGGACCTGAATCCCTCTTCCCCCACCAGGGGAGTAATGGGGCAGCTCAACATGATGCCAGTGGTGTCTGCGCCTTGGTGTTTATGAGGCTTGGCCCACTGCCTTTGTCACCTGATGACATCCTTTTCCTCAGCACGTGTTATTTTGCCAGAGGTTTTGAACCTAAGCTTCTTGGATTGAGTAGAAGAGGAAGACACGTGTTTCCTTTTGGATGTGCACTTGTGTCCAGGCAGTGGGGATAATGGCCTGTTGTATTGGCCTGTAGAATGCTCCATCTTTCCTTAACTGAAAGGGAAAGGGAGATACGTTAATGGTATGTTCCTGAAAGAGGATTACGCCAGATTGTCCGATAGGTATTATAGCTCATGAATGTGGTGTAAGGTCTGCAAAGGAAACCAGGCACAGCCGTTGGTGCCCATAATCTGACCAGGCATTAGAAACCACTAGTAAGCCCCTGATGCGAGTTCCCTGAGGCAATCCCTGTTCAAAATAGTGGCATCCTATAGAGGAAATGTTGTCAAACAGTCACTAGGCCTGAAAGATTGAAATGTTCTGGGCTTGGTGGTTTCAAAATGGCTGTCACACTTAAAATGGCAGTTGCAATGAAGTAGCAGTGAGGTCTGGTCCCCTTGCCTTTCTGCACCATTGGTTGACTCTTTAAGGCCCTTAATCGAGGCTTGAGAGACCTGTGGCCTTGGATGCGACTGCAGATCCCGTTTGTATGGCCTGGAAGTTTGTCTCTGTCAGGTTCTGTTAGGTTCCAGAAGAAACAGAGACGGACTCAGCCTTGATTAATGAGAATCAGGATTTATTCTGCTATAACCTCCAGCACAAACTGACAATTACTACCATAGTAAAGTGAAGTTAGCACTGCCTTCCTGTTCTCCCTCCACCAGTTAAATGCTGTCTGCCATGCCTCCACCCTGCACACCCACCACATGCACAACTGCAATCAACTGCAATGTGACCAACACTTCCTGTAGCCATTGGGTTTAGGGTTTTTGGGTCTGTTTTTGATGGCTACAGTCCTTGCTCTGCTGCAATACCAATGCTCAGCTGTTTTGCACACAGTTGAGTATCGGTTTGGAAAACCCCAACGTGGCCCCTCTTTTTGAATGGTGGCTCTGAGTTATATAATACGCCTGGAGCTGACAGTCTTTCTTAAACGGTGGTGGCTGCATTTTCAAAATGGTGGCCACATGTCTGAGCTCCACAGCAACTGCCGAGAGACATCTGATGAAGTGCACCATGCCTGCGACCTCGGGAGCAACTGTGGGCTGAATGCTGAGGTCCCCATGCCTCAGTAGCCATCGTGGATTCATCTGCTGTCCATTGCATTCTACACAGCTAGCCAGGCTGCACCTTTGCACAAGGGAAGCATGAGCAGACAGCTGCCATTATGGGCATCACAGCAGCGCAAGTTAACAACCTTGGTGGGTAGCCTGTGGCCTTGGCAGCGATAACGGGTTTTAGCAGAGCTTTCCTCTTTGAGTAAGGCATCTAAGCAGAGGCTTGCCATTTGCCCACGGCTGTGGGAAGAGCCACAGATGCAGTCCACCACTGATTCTCAGCCTCTGTAGTGGCCTGGATTTGTGTCCCTCAGTGGCCTGCGGTCTTGGAAGCAACTGCAGGCCCACTTCCCTGATGGCCTGTTGAGAGACAAAGGGCCTTTGGCTGAGGGAACCCAAGCGGTGCCTGTACAACTACAGCAACTAGGTAATCAGCTTTGAGTCATAATCATATTAGAGCCAGGAAGTAATGCTTCATTTTAAAGGGTTAGGATGGTTATAAAACTCATAGATTGATGATTTTTGTCATTAAATTGTAGAGAGAAAAATCCACAGTCGAGATCTATTGCTGACTGATTAGAAATCTGGAAGAAGCCAGGAGGAGCCTCGCCTTTTAAGCTTTTACCACTCAGTCAATAGATCTATTAATGGCAGACTAACCCAAACTGTGGATTATCTCTTCACAATCAATGGAGAACAAACACAAATATATTGGATTTTTTAAAAAATAAAATTAAAATTATTGTTTATCAAGACAATCATCAACAGAATATTGGGACAGGATTACTCTTACAAGTGCAAAAGAAAATTAAGAAATTCAATACTGTAAGTTTACAAAATTACTATATTACTACTGTCGTATATATCTGCTGTCCCCAACATGTGGGCCACAGACCCCTAGTAAGCCATGAGAGGTTTGCAACTGGGCCATAGAAATGGCCAATGAACTCACACATGTCCATACATCCTCATTTGTGTTAATAGTGCCCATGTGTACACACACTCAATTTGCCTAAATAGCATGTGTGTGTGCTTGCTATTTGTGCATGCTTTACTGGTCACTTACACAAGCCATTCCTTCTTCCCCCTACCAGTCCACAAAGCTGGAAATGTTGGGGAACTCTGTATAGATAAAATGACTATATGAAACCGTAGACATAGATTTAGCCATAAAACAATTAAAGTATGCAAATGAAACTAGAACTATCTAGAGCCATCAAAGAAAGAAGAGTTTTTAAAAGTCCATTAGATCTAATTAGTTCAGATTTATGTAGACTAGGGTTTAATCTGGATTATAGGAATTTCCTTGACAGTTTTAAATAATCTTTCAAACTATCATTTCACATAGGTTTAAAGAAAAGTGACTTTTGGAAGAACTAAACTATTTTGTAAGAAGTAGTACCATATTTTAAGGAAGCCTTAAATTTTTCATATCCAAATAAATATGACAAATCCATTCTCCATATCTGAAAACAAAATATTGCAGCAGAAAGGAAAAACAGAATAAAGCAAAACAGAAACATGTTTTTAAAGCAGGGCTGGCAAAGTATATTGAGCAGAAGTAGTGATGAATGGAACATGTTTGCTTATAGATGACAAAAAAACCAAAAAGAATTAAATACCTCTTCAACAATACAAATGGTACCTAAATATAAAATATAGAAAGTGTCTTTCCAAGATGTGTGTGTGTTTGTACTTTAAGGAAAAAGGGCCAACTAAATTGCAGACATGAATGAAGTTTTTATTCAGTATGAATTGGGATGCAAGGCACAGATAATTCTAGATCATAGATTCTAAAAAGGCAAACAGAAAATGTTAATGAAATGCCAATAAGTATTATTTAGTAAAATGCAATGGAGTGACAGCCAAATCAATAAGATTCTGGGCTGCAAACCAGAAACAAGCGTCCATTCTTTAGAATACATTTTCCCCCCAGACTGAGATGATCAGAACATTAATTGCATTTTTAAGGATAGTTTTCCCTTGGTTCATCATGCTGTTGGCTTTCTTGTTATCTAGGATGGGACATAAGGAATGGAAATAACAAATAAACAAATTTATAAAATTGATCTGCCAATTGCATATACATACCAAAACCATTTGTACAATCTTACATACCAAAACCATTTGTACAATCTTTATCTAACACACAACACATACACACAAAAGGAAAAACTATGGAAATATGAGCTCATCAAGCATAATGTTATACATGCTGATTTTGTACTAAGACGTACTTGATTCAATGACTTATATTTCCAGGTCAGTAAACACCGGTGGATATTATGCTGTAGATTGGGAATGAAAGTTGCAGAATATAAATCAAGATGCAAATTGAAGAAAAGATCCTTTAAAAACTGAGCAGTTTGTTTCCTTTTTTTTTTTGTTTCATTGCACAAAGATTTGACAAGAACTTTCATTTTTAGCTGTAAGCTTAAGAAATCTGTTCATGATTACTTTGCACCATGTTTTTTGAAGCCAATTGTTCTTATTACTAAATGACATAAGAATAGTTTCAGTAGTGTTCTAGCCCAATTTTTTTTTCCATTTTTTTCTCAATGTAGAAGCTAAATAACTGCAATAGAGAGCTTCTTGGTCCAGAGAGGTTCCATCTTCTGATTTTCCAGATCCTCCTTTTAGTGTTAGCTTATATTAAAAAAAGTCTGAACTGCACATACTACTTCTCAATGCTTAGGTCTAAAAAAGAGAAGGCAGGCCTAGTATTCTGTGTTCTCCTAGGAAATTATGAAAGCAACATTTTACCACATCTTTCCCAATATTATCTATTCATTATATGGTACAGTATATTATATGGTACATTATATTTGTTCACTCAAATATAACAACCCTTTTACGATTTATAGGTAATTATTCAGGAGTTTAAAAATTTCATATTCTTTTTAGGTAAGTAGGGTATTCAATTTGTTTTATTTGACTTTCAAATATTGATGATTTGTCCAATAAATGTGCTCTGATTGTTTATATTCATAGCATTGTTCTATGAATTTCAATTTAACCACATCTGCAGCAATTACACCGAACCTTATTTAAATTTCTACTATCACAATTTCGAACAGGAAGACACAGAAAAAAGAGCTTTACATTTAAATTACTGTATATCTCTTTCTCTCTGTGCTCTAATCTGTTTACATTTGATCACATCCTTAAATTTAAATCCATCTTTAAATATATCTTCCAATGTTTTCAACAAGGAAGAGAAACATACCTATTTTCTACAAGAGGAGTTCTATAAAAGTGAGAACAGTACTGTATTAAAAAAGCCCTTACTTTTTGACTGCTTTGCATTTCCCAAAAGAATTTGGTGTACCTGAAGGATACAAGTCAGATTCAGGAAGTATGGAAAAATTCAGTACATACTTGCAGTGGATTCATGAAATTGTTAAGATGGAAAATATTTTGTGGCTTAATTTATTCATGAATTAAGCCTAGACTAGCTTTTCCTAAACTGTTGCCTTTCAGGTGTAGAATAGAATAGAATAGAATAGAATA
>JAEANM010008954.1:0-16659 GCA_017656035.1 Myanophis thanlyinensis
AGATGAGAGACAGAGAAACACACAGAGAAAGATACATGTTTCCCATGGAAAAGGAAACTCCAGCAGCCACAAAACCTGGCTAGCTGTGGCTGGGGAGATATCATGTGACTGGATGGGAGTGATGTCAAGCTGGCCACAGCCACCCAGGTTTTGTGGTTCCCAGTGTTTTGTTTTCTGTGGAAAATAGGTCCAAATGGCTCTTTGATGTTTAAGGTTGCAAAAACAGGTGGCCAAGCTAAGTGAAGGACCCCATCCCATCACTGGGAGTCTAGGCGCTTCAGCGAGCAGCATGCTGGATTCATATTAGTGGTCCGTGAGATTTAAATTATGAATTTAGTGGTCCCTGAGGTCTGAGAGGTTGGTGACCGCTATTCAAAAGGTCATACTGCTTAGGCTTAGCAAAGCTAAGTAGCAAAAGTCCAAACAACCAGCAGATTAAATTAAGAGTATCCTGTATGCTGCTATCTATCATGCATCAAGATGTTTGCAGTCTAAATGTGATATACCTAATATGGCTTATTCCACACTGAGACAGCCCAAATTTGGTTTTCAAACTGCTTTTGCAAAATATTTTGCAGCAGTACTGTCCTAGGCTGCTTCAGCTAGCAGATTTTGCAATAACAGCAAAGAGATTGCTATTTACCTGATAATTAATACATTTTTACTTCCAGATTGGGATAGAAGATTCATAAGATGTGACAAAACAGTTCTATTGGGAGGAGGATGGGCTGTTCTGCCTTGGGCCAATTTTGATTGATACTCTTTTTATCTCCTGCCTGAGGGTCAACACAGACTGGAAAGCAGAAATTCCTAGTCTTTAATCCTAGACCCCATCTATACAAGAAAACTGCATATGGAAAACCCTGAGGCCGGAAAACCTTTTGATGGTCTGAAGGTAAATCAACCCTGTTTCTTTGTGTCTGTGTTGTAAATGCAACCAAATCATTTTCATCAGTTTGCAGCAGAACAGGTTCGTGTTTGTAGCTGCTGTAGTTAAATTGTTAATATTACACAGAACCACTGAAGCTGCATCCCAAGTCATCATACAGGGAACTTGAACCAATGCACCCCAAAAGATGAGCTTCAAGCTAAAAGGAAGCAGGTCAAAGAAAGTACCAGACAATCCTTTAAGAAAAGCCATAGCCTGGGGATGGGTGAGAGAGGGAAAACTTTTACTTGGATTTTTAAATCTGCACCTCTGTTAGGACCAGCCCATAGAAAATTTCACACCCACCTGCCACAACAATTTCTGAAAGCCCATGTTAGAAGTAAAGTCCCTTTTGAATTGAGCTTGACACATAGTGCCTTAAATGGACCCATCCCTGCAGTTTCCCTGGCAACAGTTTTGAATGACTGCTACGATAGTGCCTTCTTCCCGGACATGTCTTCATCTTCCTAAAGTAGAACACAATTTTGGTATTTCTTGGATGTCTCCCATCCTATTCACTGCATTCCTGCTTCCTATTACCTGTTGTTGTTTAGATGTACTGGAACTATTACTCTTAAAATTGCTAACCAGTCTGGACATTCACTCCCCTCAGGATAAGAAGGTACCAAACTGAGAAAGATACAGGTAGTCCTTGTCTTACAACAGTTCGTTTAGTGAGCATTCAGAGTTACAGCAGCACTGAAAGAGTGACTTATGACTGTTTTTCACACTTAATGACCGTTGCAGCATTCCCATGATCATGTGATCAAAATTCAGATGCTTGACGACTGCCTCCTATTTATGATGGTTACAGTGTCTTAGAGTCATGTGATCAACTTTTGCAACCTTCTGACAAGCAAAGTCAATTGGGAAACCGATTCACCTAACAACCGTGTTACTAATTTAACAGGGACAGTGATTCACTTAACAACTGTGGCAAAATGGGGCAAAGTTCACTTAACAAATGTCTCACTTAGTAGCAGAAATTTTGGACTCAATTGTGGTCACAAGTCAATGACTATCTGTAATTTGTTCAAAGGCCCATGTTTGGCAGGAATGGATAATATTTTGCAACCGAACTGGCAGTAATTAAGTATTCATTAAAATACTTACATCCTGCCAAAAGGTTTCCCGGGTAGCTTCAAGTATATTTAAAATGCAGTGCAATAGACAAGTGGGGCAAAGATTTATACAAGTTTCCCCCTGACATGAGAGTTCCAGCTGCTTCAGAATCAGGCTAGATCTCAAAGGAAATGCTTTTGAAACAGCTAGACTTAAATCCCTCAGAAGACAAGTTCTGGTTCTTTATACCAAATGCAAGATTTGGGGGCGGGGTAGAGGGGGGAAGGAAGGTGTTTACAACATTCCTCAGCAGTTCATACTGAGGCCCCCACTTCCACCTCAAAAGGCTATATGGGAGTAATCCCAGCAGTCTGGAAAATGGCTTCTGAGGAACTAAATATTCTTTCCTTCCAGATGTGAGTTAGATTGGTGGTGAATATCCCTCCCAAAATGCATTCATGTGAGCACTAAGGCGCTATGTAGTGCACAGCTGGCACCTTGATATACTACCTGCTTTTCAAAGTATGTTTTGAGCTACTTTGCATAAATCTGGAGACAATTAATTGATTCTAGTTTAGGAGTGGCTAGAGTTCAGGTTTGTGTGATCTACTTTTTTTTTTTTTTTGCTTTATTAAATGGTCTCTCAACCTGGGTAGATAAAAAATACTAGCTCAGAGAAGCAAACATAAACAAAGAATTAAGGAATGGCTCTTCTACAGTACTAATTCTTTCTGTACAGAAATCCATTTCTGATTTTCCCCCTCAAACAATCTTTCAACAATCTCATTTAAGGGGAAGGGAAAGCTTTCTAATGCTTGCTATTGTTAGACAAAATTCC
This sequence comes from Myanophis thanlyinensis, assembly GCA_017656035.1. Classification (NCBI taxonomy): domain Eukaryota; kingdom Metazoa; phylum Chordata; class Lepidosauria; order Squamata; family Homalopsidae; genus Myanophis; species Myanophis thanlyinensis. The sequence goes on from JAEANM010008954.1 coordinate 2,829, forward strand.
AAATTTCTTTATCCATGTCTCTCTCTCCTAGTTCTTTCCTTACAAAAAGGAACAGGGGCTTTTAAATCAGTGAAAGACATAGCCACTGCAGCATCTGTTAATTAATGCAACTATTGATAAGACAGTAAAGCAGATGGGGACTCCAAATGACTGCTAGAGCGCTGCTTCTCAACCTTGGTATCTTCATGTATGACATATGACATGTGGACTTTGACTCCCAGAATTCCCCTGCCAGCTTGTAGTTGCTAAGATTGAGGAAATACTGGTCTAGAAAGAAGAGTTGTACATTAAAGTGTGCCAGTCATGCTTGCATCCCATGCAATATTTTGGGTTAACTCTTTGATTTCATATCTCCCTACAAAAGCTAAACATATCTATATATATCATATGCCTAGAGTGATCCTCTATATCCAGGCCTCCCTCCTGTTGGGGCAGGAGTTGTCTTTCTTAGTTGACCTGCTGGGCAAAGCACCAAAGACAAGGGCATTACTATATAAATGCATAAAAAAAACCATCCTGAAACTTAATTGATCAAATGATTCTACCATTCCCCTCACTCTTGCAGCTCCTTGGACTCTTGATCTTCAATACCTTCTTTTCTGCAATAAAGAAAGAAAAAAAACATGAGTGGGAAAAGAGATATTTGAATAGCTTCCTTTGAGACAGCAGTTAATCACCTTTCTTAAATATTAACAACAGTAAAGGAGTGTCTCCCAAGCTGTTTTCCACCTTGCCCATTGATTCTCTTGTTCTCCTACGGCTGTGCCTTTTTCCTTTCTAAGCTGTGTTATAGAAGGCGCACAAGTATAACTAACATCATCTCAACAGGTCACAAAACTCTTTTCAACAGACAGCAGCAAACTGTGAAATCCCTTTGTTTAATATGTATTGCTGTTGCCAGGCCTGTTTTAACAGGTAATTAGCGCCATCTTGAGACAGAAAGGCTGTACTGTCTGCACTTTGGGAAAATGGGAAGCTATTTTTTTCATACTTGAGGTACAAGTACCCCTTCAACAGTTCTAGTTTTTTATAATTGCCGGGCACATTAGCATTAGTAATTTCTATTGCAACATTGTTGCTGCTGAGAAAGAGAGTCATATTTCCTCTTGTCTATTTTCTTCCTCAAGTTGTCTCTACTATGGTTTTGTGGCCAGTAGGAAGCAAAATTCAATTACGTTTCTTTCAAAGCCTGCTCAGAATGGCACTGCAGAATTTATGTGGGGTGAAAAGGCAGCACCAATGCACTTCCACAGAGATTGTATAAATAATTTAAAAGCAAGCTACTGTTGTTAGGAGGAACCAAACCTCCATCATTCAGGGCATTTATCCTTTTCTAGTTCAGCTTCCAGTTCAGGAAACTCCTTGTCACTCATCTCCTCAATCCTGAGCCAATGATCCAATAACTGCAGATTTCAGATTCATGGAACTATACTTGAAAACATGTCTATTGGAACCATTGTGTACACTCAGAAGCATGTAGGTTGCACTTAGCAGTCCATATATTCATTTCTACATGCTACAGGTTGTAAAACACTGGCATGTTTACATCTGAGCATCTTAAGAAGATCATATAGGGTTTTAGTGCAGTAAGGAAGCAAAAACGTAGAGTTACTCTGACCCTTTTCATACAATGTATACTATAAAATGTATGTGGTTCCTGTTTGGAACACTTGCCCAGAGTTAGGCTTGAGCTGGTCAAAACTCTTCTCCCAAGGGAATGATGGGCTATGACCAACTGGATCCAGGAAAGGGCAATCCCACCAGCTCATTCAGACCAACACAATTTCTTTCTTAAGGTGGAACCTGATGGTGTTTGTTCTTTGGCAGGAGGAGTCACAGATTGCATTGTAACATCATGCCACAAACTCAACCAAGCATATATTTGTCCGCAATGTTGCAAAACAAGTATGATAGGGCAGAATTGGTATTGTGATGTCATGATGCAGGACTCATTGTTTTGGTATCATTGTGATAAAAAACAGATGTCCGTGGTGCCCCTTGAATTAGAATGAGAACTTTCAGAGTGTTTAGTGAGACTCTAAGCCTCCCTTCCCCAAGGAACTCTCTTCACCTTAAATACTCTTCCAAAGAAGAGGTGGAATCTAGAGGAACACAGGCTAAAAAGACTAGAGTTTGCTAGAGGAGGTTGCTTACTTGAGGCTGCAATTATCAATCTGCCCAGCTGATTCTGGGCATGGATAGAAGGTATGTGGGGGTTTTGAGGTTTATTACTGATATGCTTGGGGAAAGTGTTTTATGTGCATATTTGTACACTCTAGGAAGTGATTGCAATGAACATTCACTTGTTTTTTGAATGTGTGGAGAGGGCAATTGGTGTTTCTAAGAGAGTTTTCCACATTATGAAGTCATCATACTTTTTCATGGCTGGCTCTGTCAAACATAAAGTGTGAAGGACATTACCCTAAATATCTGTGTCCCTCTGCCTAGAAGTTTGGGTGTGCTTTAAAAAAAAGATACATTCTTGTGAGAATATGTCTGCATTTCCCATGTTTTGTGTGTATTTGTGGAGTATTTAGTGAATCTGAAGGAAACTTGCCTTTTGCAACTAACAACATAAGGAACAAGAACAGTCTGAGAATTTCCCAAGGTTTAGAGAATCTCCAAGTTCCAAATCTTGGCAAAAAGGCTAAGAGCTAAGTTGTAAAAACTAAAATGCTGGACTTGAAATGCTGAGAAATACATCCCATTCTTGCTCAGCCATGAAATGTCCTGACTGGTTTGATACATGTTTAACCCTGAATCATAACAACACAACTGTAGTATTCCAGTGTTCACTGAAACTAGAAAACCTTGTTACGGCTTAATATGGTGGCCTTGTTAGATCAACCTGCTAAGACAAGATCCTGCTTCCCACAAGATGCTGAACTCAAAGTTCCCAAATTCATTTTAGACAACTCTAGACTGCAGTGCAAATTCATCCTCAGTAAGGCTTTAGTTGCTATGGTTCAGCGTAGCACAGTTCTCCACAAAACTAAAGGGAGAAATATGCATGGATTTGGGAAACAGGTCAGCATTAGAAAAGAATGCCAAGTGAAGAAAGCCCTAGTCCAAAAACGGAACTGCATAATTTCACAAGATAGGAATTAGATTGTATCATTTCAGAACACAGGTAGAAAATTCTAAAACAAAGCATAGGAAAAATTGTGAGGCTCTTTTTGTTTTGTTTTTTTTCTATATAGGTAGAGACTATCCTTCTACCTATCAAAACAGATCCATCTCATATTTTCCAACAGAGCGTAGGCACAGAAATATGAACAGAGAGAGGTCACCTGTTGGTGACCTTTGAGGTTACAAATAGAGGTCCCAACATACTTGGGTGCAATTTCCTTCTCACTTCACCATTCCATTCTCTGCCTGAAATGGCAGGTAACCTGAGAAGAGAATGTGGTGTGCAAATTGATTTGGAGCCAATCGATGGTGTGGAGTGTGGCTCTGGCCAGCCGCTGTGTCACTGATTGCCTGCAGATCGATTCTTATGCCACTCTTGTTCAGCATGCCTGCCGTGTCAGAGAGAGAGGGGACAAAACAAGGGTGAGAAAGAGGCCATGCGTTCTCCAGACAGCTTTCAAAGACAATCCTCCCCCCCCCACACACACACACACATGCCCAAATTCCAGGATGTGCAAAGAAACTTGAAAACTCTTCCTCTGCCATTTTATAGACTCTTCAAGTATGACCAGAAAAAATATGGATTGTCTCCTTGTATGTGGAAATGATTCATTTGAGAGTACCAGGGATTAGTTTGATTTTTTTTAGCATGATTTAGATCAAGAAAACATGAATAAAGCTACTATTATCTAATACAAGGAATCAGCACTGGATTAACTCATAGAAGATTACAGAATATAATATATATGATGAATGTGATCAAAGGAAGTTTTCCTCTATTCATCTCTTACCAAAGTAGACATTCTTAGTTTTGTTGATTGGTAGAAGTTGTTTCTGGACAATCAAAAGAAAAGTTTTTGAACAATACACATCATTCATCAAGAAAAGATCTGGCAATCTATCATCCAAATTCATGGAAGATGCAGACATATATCAAACCTGATTGCTCCATGACCGTCACTTTTTTGCCCCAAAGATGGTGGAGGCACAGCTATTAATAAATTTTTCATATATGCTATGGCATCACATTCCAATCTACCTGCCCACAATTAAAGCATGATTTATAATATGACAATATTATATACTTGCACCTTATATACTGACCTATAATGAGATGTTATCCAAATAATTTACAATATGAACTAAAAGATTAAGCCAAATCCATAAAACTATAAAACATAATATATCCCAAAGCTTCAAATATAAGGAGCAAAGAGTTAATGGCACACTCAACAAGTTTACTAGATTGTAATAAAATTTAGAGCCTAGATAGCCTACTTGGTCAAAATAAGGCCAAATGTTTTGTATTCGCTGTACTTATTGCATTGTATTCATTCAGAGTCTTTATGGAAAGACCCAGTTCTCTAGAAAGGTTCTAATGCTGGGAAAGTGGAAGAAAAGAGAAGATAATGAGCAATAGCAAGGTAAATGAAGTCAGTTGCAAAAGTGATGGGTGCATCATTGAAAGGTTTGAAGGACCATGTTAGGGACAGATTCTCCTGGAAAAAAAACCTTTGTGCTTGCTAAGAGTTGACACCTATTTGATTGCATGACCTCTGTAGATGCCATATGCTAAATAAAACTTATTTGATGGCACTCAATCAATGAATGAAACATTGTCAGGTAAATTATGCATCCAATCACAATGTTAGCTTGTACTTGAGAATAAGTCCCATTCAATAAGTCTGATTTCCCATATTAAGATACTTAATTGCTCTGTCAAATTATTTTAAAAGTCTAACTGCATTTTAGTGCACCTTCATTAAAATTTGGTAAGGACATAAGTCAAAAATTATTTGCTTACAGATAATAGCGTCTGATAGGCTTATCTTCACTCACCATTAATTTGTCTAATTTCCTTTGTAAGTCATCTAAGTCAGCTGTGAGTTCTGGGGCAAAAGATAAGTTAATAAGATGCTCTGGCTGCTGCTGGCTGATTTTCAGATTCCTCTCAGCGTCAAGTGAAGCTGCTTTAGTGACATTATTTGCAGCTGTTTTTAGGGGGCTTCAGAGAGAAGTAAGGCTTGTCAGTCAAACCTTGGTTCTGTTTTCAAAATCAGTGCAAGACAAAGTGATAGAATAGAGTCAGTTACAGATAAAGATTTTGCTATCTTTGTGTTCCCAAATCAGAAAGATGCCATTTCAAATAAAACGTTGGGCTTTTCTCTAACAGAAAATGAGGTGATGACTCCTGGATTATAAAAGGCAAAACACAAGGGATTCCTCCTCCCTGGATATATTAAAAATAACAGTGGAAATTTCTTATAGTTGGCAGAAAATAGTGGGATCTATTCCCTTTCTCTCTTTACCTCAGTGGTGGAATTCAAATATTTTTACTACCAGTTCTGCGGGCATGGCTTGGTGGGCATGGCTGGGGGGTCATGTGACTGGGTGGGCAGTTTCTGTAAGCAGGGCAATAAAGATTAGGCTAGAAACAACACCAGAACTTTTTTTCCTGTCTTCGTTACAGGATTAACCGTGTAAAGTGGAAAAGTATTTCTTCTAACAACCGGTTCTGCTTAGAAAATTTACTATGGTTCTAGTAAACCTGCTAGATAACCTGCTGAATTTCACCTCTGCTTTACCTCCTCAATATTGTTCACAATTAGGCTATGTGAGACGTTCTGTAAGAAACTACCTGATGTTGTGTGAAGAACTGGAGAAAAACTTAGAGCCTTCAGTAACTTTGAACTTTGTATTTAAATGACCATCTTTGGAGGAATTTATGACCAGAATTGTTCAACCTCTGTTTCAGATTTGTCCTTTATTCATTCACAGATGGAATTTACTTGCATAGGCAAACAGATTTCCTAGAAAATAAAAGGGGATGGATTTATTCAAGTGGATTACCTTGAATGTAGGGAGATCAAGGAAATACCCAGGGACCATAGGAGGGGGTGATAATTCTCACTTGCATAGAAGAAGCAAGAAATGAACCTGATAGAGATGGGATCAATATTTCTCCTTTTTAATAGTTAGTCCTGTATTTTGCTTGGTAATCATTTGAAGTTACATTAGCACAGAAAAAAGTGACTGACAACCATTTTTCACACTTACTGTATAACCATTGTAGCATCCCCATGGTCACGTAATCAAAATCCAGACATTTGGCAGCTGGCTCATTTATGAAGGTTGCATTGTCCTAGGATCATGCAATCACCTTTTGCAACCTTCTGACAAAGTCAATGGGGAAGCCAGATTCATTTAACGTCCCATCCCACCCACACACACAGGCCTTAACATATTTATTACACACTGCCAAGCTCCTTTATCATTTTCCAAATCCTAATCACCAGTGCAGTCTTTTAGGGACCTGCTTCCTGCCAAGCCAATGGAGTCAAAGCCCAACAAAGTAATTGACTAATCCAAGAGACAAGGAAGTTAGCAGGGCCCAACAAAGTCCATAAAAGTTATTAGGTCCAAAGCATGAGGAAGTCAACACAAAGTCGAAAGGATCATGGCATAATGAAGTCAATACAAGTCCATAGTCAAAAGCATGAGAAAACCAGCACAGAATCAAGGACTCAAGGCATGAAGAAATCAATGGGTCCAAGGAAGTCAAGAGAACACACAAACAACAGATTGTGAATTGTTGTCTTTGATAACCCTCAGCCTCCAGCCTCTGAGCTTAATAGGTGCTGACCAGTATGATTCATTAGAAAGGATGAGGCTGCCTCCTCATGATTATTGTCACCAACCACCATTGTGCCCCCTTCCACCTGGCTCTGCACACCCTAGGATCCTGATGGGGACGCAGCTCTTCCTCTTCATCACTGACCAGCTGCAGCTGCATCTCTTCTCCAGCCCACATGGATGGTTGGTTATCTATGCTTACTAGCTGCAGCCGTCCTTCTCCTTCTGCCTGCAAAGCCAACTGTTCAGAAGCTCCCTCCCTCCCTCTCTTTCTGTCTCTCTCTCACACCACACACACCACAGAAACGGATTGTTTCTCATCTTCTTTGGTTTTAATCACTACTGACTAATGCCAGCACTATGATTTGGCATGTGTGATGACACTAAGCAACCCTTAAAACGCCTGTAAAACTAAAAATTATAGACTAAATATATGGAGAACCCTGTTAGACAAGTGTGATCTGAAATATAAGAAAACAGATATTTGTTTTCCCTCTGCTTACATATATTACTGACAGAAGCATGCTATTTATTACCTATGGAAATTATCATTATTGTTCTTTAAACTGGAAAATATGTATTTAAAAATTTATCTATTTTTATTATCAGGTTTGTTCATTTTACAAATATATTAATATTTTACAACTGCATTAAATATATTCAAATATAGATTTTACTTATATTAAACAGCTCATAATTTTCTCATTGTATAGTCTGTAAATTAGATTGACTGGATTCAAGCAAAAGTGCAAAAATTACCAGGAATTCAAGATCAGTTATTTACTGATGAAGTAATCCTAAAAAATGCAAAATGAAGAAAGGGATTTATGTATAAGTTGAATTGATTGAAAGTATTTGAGTCCTGTACATATTGATGGATTGTGAAAAAGTATTTAAATCTTGGATATTAGTCAAAATATCCAAAATTTTGTAGAAATTAAAGCATATTAAAGCATAGAAAATGATATTTCAGGGTGATTCATTATCACTTTTATTACTCAATTTGGCAATGGTCAAAATAACTCAAAAAAAGATATTCAACTCATAAATGAAACAACAGCACTTGAGCAACTTATTATTGGGAAACTTAAAAACATTAGAAATTTTACACAAGCCAATAAAGAGAAAAATAAGCTTAGGATATGGCAAGCAACTAAGGAGAATCCTAAAGGCTAGCGTAAATAGTGGAAATACAACTCGGATCATTATCTTGAGGGCAACATCAATAATTTGATATATAGCAGGAAGTCAGATGTGCCTTGCTAATGGTGACTAGCAAACCAGAAAATTGGTAACTAGAAATAATGCACTATACTCTTATAGTGATCTAAATATATTACATCTACCAAGGAACAACTACTTTTACAAGGTAAAACAAACTGTAAGGGTGGAAAAATGACAGTTTAATGATTCCACCAGGTCAAGTAAACAAACTTAATGGAAGAACTTCAGAAAGAAGGACTATTTGCAAAACATGACTATAAAAAACAACAGCTTGAAATGAAATAGAAAAATTGGAAAACTATAGCACTCTGTGTGTGTGTATATATATATTTGAAAAATACTGAAGGAAATCAGGCAACACCAGATCATGGCAGTGGCTTACGAATAGTATGTTAAAGAAAGGAAACAGAAGGAATCCTTTATGCTGCCCAGTAATAAACACTACACGCAAGTGCCATTAAGTCAAACAGAAAAATACCAATAGTAAACATTAACTGTGCCAAGATAAAGATGAAACAGTTAACTATTTTAAGTGGATGCAGCAAAATCACACAGATGACCCAAAAAAAGCATGATTGAGTTGGGAACATATGCACTTCTTTAATACAAAGTACATGAATTCACAGTCAATAAGAATTATTGGAAATTTGAAGTCATAGATAAAGTATTGAAGATGACAGATCAAAAAACATTATGGAATTTTAAAGTTCAGACTGATCAACCCCTGGAGCATACCTTCCCAGACATATTGTCATTGAAAAGAGCTATTTTTGATTTATTGATATAGTAATTCCAGGAAGAAATAATATTGAAGAAAGGAATTTAGAAAGATTTCAAAATACCAAGATTTACAAATAGAGGTTGCAAATAGTAGAGGAAATTGACAGTTATATAAATTATTATTGTAGCACTAGATGCGAACCATGAGGAAAAAAGAGTTCCCTAAGGATTTTACTCAGCTAGTTGTTGCCGACTATACAGGATGGGGTTCATGTCCGTTTCAAGGCCATTGAATCAGCACTATCTCCGTGGCCAAGTGGTTAGCATGATGTCATGGAGCGCTGTTACCATGAGAACTTAGAAAAAATTTGGATTGCTTAACTTGAAACAAATCACAACAGCCCAAATGCATTGTTGGGCATCTCATACATAATTAAATACTGTTTTATGATTCGCCAGCCCTGTTAGGATTAGAATTGTGAATTGAACTTCTCAGAGAGCTTTCCTATTAAACAGGATACAAATTGGATAAATTGGATTTAGCACATGATTAAATAAATAATTCTTTTGACTATATATAAAATAACTATATAAAAAAGATACTTGGCTGATGGCTGATACTTTCAGAGATAAAGACATCTTGTAAATGAAATTGAAACTGCCAGAGTTATGTCCTATTTGATTTAGCATGAATTGTGGCTTTTTAAAAAGTCTTAGAATATCCTTTGGACTATTTGTTGTTGATCTTTTTTTTTATGTACTTGCAAACAGATTTTGCAAAAGTTTGTCAAGCCCCAAGAATTTTGACAATATGTATATTGTACACAAAGAGAGAGAGAGGTCACTGTATATACCTATACATTTTTCAATATTGCCATTTGTCTTATATGCTTTCAGTTTTCACATTTGGAAATAATTGTTGATTTCCTCGCTCCATCCCAGAGTTTCAGGACAGGTGTATCTGTCACTAAAAAAAAGGGCCTTAATTAAGATGGATTCATTGTGATTTCAGTGTAGTTTTTATGTAAGCTTGATAAATTTATCACAGACAATCCTAACAATCCATAATGAATTGTATCTACTCCAGCTTCAAGAGCATGCAATTAATTTTCTATTTGTGAAATGAAAACAGGAAATGAAATATTGTGTAGATGTTTAAAGTCAAAAGCAAACCTAATTAATGCCTTGGACAGTTGTCTGAGTATGGTAAGCTGCCCATGGATTGGTACCAATTTTTGTGCACCATCATTTCCTGCGAAGGAAGAAAGTTCAGTGCTTTTCAAGTTTCTATTGATTTTGCACAGAAAGAAAGAAAATATGTGTTTAACATTTTACGTATAAATTTGCACATTTACCATAGAACCGATATCCTGTGAAAGGCCTGGACCAGAGTTGTCTATAGGGAATGGTGTCCAAAAAGTCAATATGGCAACTGTAACCACACAAGCAAATTTCACTGTTGACATCTTGACTGTTTTGACCACCCCTATCCAACATTGGATACCACTGGTCTGCAGGTATATATTCTAGATGTCTTTGATCAATTCACAACTGTTCATTGATTTCCATCCAGTATTTCCCTCTTCCCTTTTTTCCCACATATGCCTTTGTCCAAATCATGATGGGTGCATCATTTATTCACAGCACATGACAGCATCAACCCAACCTTGCAAAGCTTGAAAAAGTTAAGCAGGATAATTTCTGAGTAGTGTTCCAATGGGAAGCACCACAGAAACCAAAGCAATAGGACATCTGATTTTTTTTTTAAATCCAGGAGAAGGCATTGGCAAGCTTCTTCTTTTTGTTTCCTAAGCAAAAGTGCATAAGCATGCACTTCAAACTCAGCTTGAGGGAGAATTTACATTTATATCATTCAAACACAAATTCAAAAAGATTACTGCTAATGATTTCCTAACCATTTCCATTTTCACAAAGAAACATCAACCTAATACTTCATCTTCTTAATATTAGGAAGAATCAGTTAACAGGAAAATAATCAAGAGAAGTTTGGTCCTGTCCAATTGTGGTCTGCATCCCCATGGAAAGCCAGTAGATATGTCTTGAGGTTCATCTTAATTTCATGTGTAAGACAAAGTTCAATCAAACTGATTCATCTAGTTTTTCCATAGAGCTTCTTTTGCAGGGATTGTGTGCTTCAGAAAATGCATCCAACACACGAGAGTGGTTGGGATTTTTCATGTCTTTTGAGTGTTTGGGGAACGATTGGGAGATATCCAATATATGTTATTTCTAATGTTCTACTTTGCAGATTATTTTTTCTTATTTCAAAATAGGAAAACCATCCAATCAATTTTCAGCAATTGCATCAGCTCTTGCTTCTGGGTGTGGAGTCAGTAATACCCTTAACCATCACGATGCCCATCCATGTGGCATGGGGCTATGGAAGCATCAGGACAAAACAGTTTGCAGGTTTCTTTCAGCTGCTTCAATATCTTTCCTGGCTCTATGTGTGCACGCGAAGCTACTTCACAATAGTCTCAGGGGAAGTGTTTTTCTCAACATGCCCATTCCTATGCAAATGATGACGGTCTTCAAAACAGCTGCAACAACTCTTCTATAGCAGTATTTTTCAAAGCTGGCAAGTTTAAGATGTGTGGACTTTAGCTCCCAGAACCTCTCAGCCATCATATCTTTTAAAACCATCAGCTTTGAAAAATTGTTCTGGAAGAACAATTCTAGGAGGCATCCTGCACTTCTGCTAGTGTGCTTTGTGAAATACCTCATTTGGATATTTTGCACAACATTGTGTTATTAGGATGTTACCCTGTTATGTTATTACAGTATGTTATATGTCCTAAATACTAGAAACAACTATGACCATAAAAACATCTACTTAGAAAAGCTTCTTAGTTTGCCTCTAAGAGGAAAATTATTTTGGTATTTGGCATTCTTCTATTGAATTGTTTTTCACTTAGGTTTTCACATTTTCCCCAGAATAGATCCGGAGATTCTAGATTGTTTTCCAAGATGAAATGGCCATAAACACTTCCAATAGCAAAGTAAATCTGTACATCAGAATCAGGGAGAAAAATAAAATGTGAAAAAAAATTAATCAAGACTCTAATAAATTTTCTTATTTCATACACTATTTTGCTGACCAGTTGTCTTTGTAATTTCTTTTGTTCATACTTAAGAAGGCTACCTTGCAAATGTGGGGGATTCAGCTATCTAAAGTTTATTTGCTCATATCATTCCATCAAACTTTCTCCCAATGTTAAGTCTGAGATCATTGCAATGACACCAGAAGCAAATCTGACCTGGACAGAAAAATAAAGAATGAAATCTCTCATTCTGGAACACAAGATGGTGGTCTGCAGAAAGAAAACTTCTTTATGGTCTAAGTCATAGTATGAAAAGCTCTTATTAAATTTTTCCTTTTTAATAAAAACTTCTCATATCAGGAGTCCCTTTTCAGAACTGAATATTGCAGCCACTTCCTACCCTTGTCTGCTATCTGACATTAACGTGTCCAACACATTTCACCAGTAATGAGTTGATTTAAACTAAAAAAAATAGTTAAACAAATAAAGCAAATAAATCTATAGCATTGCAAAAGGGCAAATAACGTTTTTGAATTCAGAAAAGCATTTTCTTTTTTAAATATTTACATTCTCATCAGCAAGAAATACCTGTACACAGTAGCAGGTGATACAATAACCCAATTAATAGCTGTTGGCTGTCAGCTGGTAAATCTTCCCTCCATTTCTAAGTGTACATCTACAGTATAAGAAAGAAGCTAATGGAATGCTTCTTTGCACGTTGCAGCTCCTCCCACCTGGGGCGCCAGCTGTTGCACTCAGCAAATTGTTGGCAGCTACAGCTTAAATAGCTTAAACATTTGCAATTTGTCCTTGTCCTCAGTTAGTGAAAAATGCCTGATAAACATGGAAAAAAAGACCCAGAGTTGAAGTTTGAAAGAAACAATATCATTCAATATCATTCAATATCATAGCGCCTTGTTCACAAAGTTATCCCTGTTTGGATTTGCCTAAATTAGCCTTCCCCAACCTGGTACCCATTTAGCATACTTTTATTACTATCAGTAGTTTTGAATGCCTGCTTTTTACCCAACCTCAAGGATTGGAGATAAGAGGCAATGGTCCTCTTACTTGCTGTATGGCTGGTGTCGAAGAATGAGAAGAAATGGCCTATCACTTGTGGGGCACTAAGAATTCAATGTCTTTTCCTTCGGCTTAACATTTATTTAACATTTACCTTAAATTACTGTCCGGTGTGATCAAGCAGATGAGTGCCCTCCAAGTCCCATCTACAGTATTAAACAATGTGATTTTGCAGGACCTGGGAAGTACATCTGCATGGTTGCAGCACTTGCCTTCTGGAATGAAATCACTCCAAAGTTACATCGCTCTTACCCTTATGACATTCAGGAAACTGTTTAAAAAACTGATCCTTCTCCCAGGCACTGAGATAGTATAATTATAGATCCCTCTTTTAGCTAGTTGTGTAGCCTTGCTTACTGTAACTTAAGATTGATTGATTGCTCTTCTGGTTGGCTGTGTTGTTTTTTTTATATATATATTGTTTCATTTTTTATTTATAAACCATCCAGAGTTGTCCACAGGTTAAATGGCCTCAATATTGAAATAAATTATAAAGAAATACAAGTTCCATCATCCCCAGTCAATGTGACCAGAGTGTCCATTATTTCTAATCAGTGTGACCAAAATAATGTTAAATGAGGGGGATGGGCCCAGCACATCTGGAAGCACAAGAATGAAGGAGACTAGAAGGTATATGCCACAAAAGTATGTGTTGTATACTGCGCATGCGTGGCCAGAGTACTCACACTGGTCCGCCATCTTGAACGTCGTAAATATATGTGGCCCAGAAGTGTTGCGGATGGCGAACGGAGTTGCCTCTCCACAAACCCTGTGGGAGATCACCTGGCCTGTGCTCAAACAAAAGCTACAGGCACATTACTCGCCTAAGCCATCCTCTCTGTCCAGGAGGATCAACTTCCACAGACGGGTCCAAGCCGAAGGGGAGACCATAGCGGAGTTTCTAGCGGCCCTCAGAGTCCTGGCAACTGATTGTGAGTTCGGAGACCAACTCGACTGGTTAATCAGGGACAAACTCATCATGG
>JAEANM010008955.1:0-16658 GCA_017656035.1 Myanophis thanlyinensis
CTTTCTTACCAACTACCTCCTTTCTTCAATTTATTCCCAACCTATTTCCTACCCTCCCATTCTGCCCTAACTTACCTATGGTCGTGAATGGCTGCGTAAGCATTTCACTGCACATTGTACCATGTATGATTGTGCATGTGACAAATAAAATTTGAATTTGAATTTATATAATAACACAAAACAATATATACTAATATTGGTGTCTTTTTGGTGCCTTGTTTATGGCAATGCATGGATTAAAAGAGGTTTGAATTAGCAGATTGACTTTGTGGATCCCTTACAGAATTGAGACCAGAGGATTTTTTTCTCATTATATTATGATAGGCAGCCTTTCTGATTCCAGGAATTATCAGCAGGAGGTTGATTATTAAGGCTTTATTTTTAAGGTTGTAGACAGAAATAAGTATGGGGACAAGACTTGTTTAATATAATGCTAGAAACCAGGTTTGGCCATCCATTCATAGTTAAGTTTTAAAGAAGTTAGTTAAAAATAGAAACTATCAGAGATAGATTTTAAATCTTGGGCCATTTCTGAACCAGCATCTCCAAATAATATCTATCTAATAACCTCTTAACTGTAAGAGCTTTAAAAAATCAACACGTTTCATATGGACTACTGGATATATTTTTATAGGAATAAATCAATGTCTAACAACTTTTGATTTTTTAGTTTGATTTTTCCCCTTTGCCAAGAGAACATGCATTTTTGTTGATTATCCTGGAAGCAACTCTTAATATTGAATCCTCTGCCTAATAGTGTAAAATACTTTTTATAAATCATAAACTTCATATAACTTTATCCATACAGGTCTATTATTTGGCATAGTATGTCTATTCATGGCTGCATTAGTATCTGTTATGGGTGCTTTATTACAGGTAAGACCTTAATGACTTCTTACATGAATCTAAAATAAGTTTATATTTAATATATATTTCCAAAAATATAATGTTAGTAGTAGTTTATAGTGCAGGTGTTAGCCCCAGGCTCCATTTTCCAAGTGCAGATGTTTGTGTAATTTTATTTCTTAGATTCTTCCATGAATTAGCAATTTATGTTTCATGATTTCTACCAATAAATGATATACAGGTAGACCTCAACTTACAACCACAATTGAGCCCAAAATTTATGTTGCTAAGTGAAAAATTTATTAAGTGAGTTTTGCCCCATTTTATGACTTTTCTTGCCGCAGTTGTTAAGTGAATCACTGCAGTGGTTAAATTAGTAATACAGTTGTTAAGTGTATCTGGTTTCCTCATTGACTTTGTTATGAGATCACAAAAGGTGATCACGTGACCCAAGGTCATTGCAACTGTCACAAATGTGAGTCAGTTTCCAAG
Source organism: Myanophis thanlyinensis (assembly GCA_017656035.1). Lineage (NCBI taxonomy): Eukaryota > Metazoa > Chordata > Lepidosauria > Squamata > Homalopsidae > Myanophis > Myanophis thanlyinensis. The sequence continues at coordinate 1,339 of JAEANM010008955.1, forward strand.
CATCCAAATTTAAATCACATGACCATGGGATGCTGCAATGGTCGTAAGTGTGAAAAATGATTCATGTCACTTTTTTCAGGGCCATTGTAACTTTGAATGGTCAATAAATGAACTGTTGTAAGTCGAGAACTACCTATCTTAATGGAGAACCTTTGATGAAGAAATTCAGCAAAAGAAATTAAAAGTCTATGTCTCTTATTGACATGCTTTTTGATATTCTCGTAGAATTTTGAAAAGTTCCCCCCTGATTTGATTTGTTCTCCTGATTTCAGTAGACCTTAGCCATTTTAGTTTGGATCCATCCCAATGGCTCTACTTTATGGGGTATAGCTTCCTTCAGGATTCCCATTGCATGCAGAAGAAATCAATGCTTATTTTCTGTGTTTAAAAAAAGTTTATAATTTTCTTTTGCTTCTTTCAGGCTGCATTCAGTGTTTTTGAATTAATTGGAGGACCTTTGTTAGGAATATATTCTTTGGGCATCCTATTTCCTTTTGCAAATTCTAAAGTAAGTGTTAATAACATCCTATTGTCATTAAATAAAAGAGTATGTCAAATAATTCTCTAAAAAATTTCTATTTGAATGTCTATTCCTTATGTCTTTACTTCTAATAGCTTTATGGGGGTACAAATAGTCCTCAATTTATGACTACAATTGAGTCTGGAATTTTGGTTATAAGTCATTGCAGTCATAAGTCACCATGGGCCTGGATAGTGGTCATTAAGTGAATCATTGCAGTGGTTAACTGAATCATGTGGCTGTTAAGCGAATTACATAATCATAAGTCTGAATTCAACTTATCAAATTGGCATTTTTGCTGGAAAGCAGCAAAAAAAGATTCAAAACATGATTGTAGGGATGGTGCAAATAGTCATAAATGTGAACCAATTACCAAGTCCTTAAAATGCAATACATGACCACATGGGGATGGTGCAACAATTGTAACTTTTAGAACAGGTTGTAAGTAACTTTTTTCAATCTCATTATACCTCCAGATTTAAGCCACTGATATAAATCAAGGAGTACCTGTATGTACATTTTCCAAAAAAATTTGAAACCAGGAATGAAAAAATCTGGATAATCTACTCCCACTACCCTCTTCTTCCTGCTTACAACATTTTTTTTGTTTCTTATTCTTTTTTAAAGCAGATCAGAACTAGCAAAATATTTTTACTTTAAAACATCATACAGAAAAGCCCAGTGTATACTGAGGAGGCAAAAACATAAAGTGTGGGATTATATACCTAAATGTACAGATTACAAAACATTATGCCTCAAACAATCCAAGAATCTAAAAGACTGTAATAATATTCTGCCTAATTTAAAATATTTTTTTTGCTAGATGTAAAAATTTCTATAAGCAAGGCATAGTTGGTGAAAATCAGGTGGAAGGTTTTTTCCCTTTTTGCAGGACCAGAGGCTAGATTGCCAAGAGTGAAATAATTAGAAGCCTCCTGGCAATTTTTTTTTGAAGTGGTAGACCAACCCAAATATGGGATACTTATATATAACATTTCAAACAATGTGTATTACTTCTTTCATATTTCCATAGCTTAGAAAATCTTGTAATGAAGCTTTCTGGGGGGAAAAACAATTTTGTCTATAGAGTGACAAATTTAAACATGCTATTTTTAACTATAAATGTTTTTATTCAATATTAATATCGCATTACCATTGGCATAAGGATACTTGACTACAGCAAATTAACTCCCAGATGCTGGCAAAAAATTCTCCAGGAATAAATAGATTGGAAAAAAATATAATAGCAATACTGGTTAAATAAACACAATTATTTATTAGATCAAGCCTATTTACTCTGCAGTTAAAAGCAGGTTTCTCCTACAAAGGACCATGTATTCCTAAGCATGCACATAGATCTTGTGCCTTTAGAGGTTTCTTTCTTGTATATCAATAGATGTGAGCGTCTACAGTACTTTCTCCATTGTAACAAAAGGCAAACCTGTAATTGCAAGAGATAACTGGATTGAGAGCAAAAGCCATGCCTCGATAGGTAATAGTATGGTAGCTTCCAGTTATAAAATTAGATATATCACTTCTCTTAATGTTACATACATTTGAGTTGTATATAATTTTCTGCTTCTCAGGGTGCATTCTCAGGTTTTATTTGTGGATTTTGTGTAATAATGTGGATTGGAATCGGTGCTCTGAAATACCCACCGGCACCTCACAGGACAGTACCATTACCTTTTTCAATTGCAGGCTGTCAAAGATCCAATGACAGTACATTTGTGTCAATGATTGTTACTAGCCCTTCGCCAGCTACTTCAAGGTAGGCCCAAGAAATCAGTCAAGATGAAGTATCTTTGGATGTTTCACACGTAGTAATCATTTGGTACTGTATATACTGCATACATATGTACATGTGTTCATTTCTTGGATTTATATTCTGCCTTTTATTCTGGAGTACAAAACAGCATACATATCACTCCCTTCTCTTTATTTTTCCCAAAATGACCTAAACACTGGTCCCAAGTGAGTTTCTGTGACTGGAATCCTGAGTGTTACAGCATGCTTCAGCCAGTGGTGACACCTTGAAGTGCCTCCCTGGAAGAAAGTTGTTGGATGTGTGCCAAAATCATGGTTTGTTTGTTTTTTAAGAAAAGCAGGTGACTCAGCACATGACCAAGAGTATGTAGGCAGAAAATGGGGAAGTGCTATAAAACATCTATAGATGTCTGAGTGTTGATATCAAAAGAGCCAGAAGAGAAGAGAAATGAGGGATGGTATTTCAGATGTTGCAACTCAGGCTGCTGAAAAGAATGTCACCTGGTTAATGTGGAGTGGAGTGCAGCCTGCCAAATCTAGAGATTCTGGCCCTCAGATGGGGAGGAAACCAGGAGAAAAATCTTGTCATGGTTTGTGAAAATGCGGAAAGACATAGAGGACTGATTTTATTCTGACTATGGAGAGTCTGATGTTGTACAATTGTACATTGTGAGTTAAAGGTTTTCATAGATAGAAAGTCATACAGAGGAAAAGTCACAGATGTTCCAGTATCCGTAATAGAGATGACGGGAAGAATAAGCCAAAATAAAGCACAAGAGGAAAGTGAAGGAAAGATACTTGAGGGGGAGGAAAATTAAACAGGCTAAGAGTTGATTTTTTTTTAGCATCTTAATGTTCGGAATAAAATTCCTCATTTATGTAAGTACTAGATGTGTGTTTATATCAGTTGCTATCCTGACTGACCCTCAGTAAGGAGGAAACCTCTTAATGTATGGCAGTGTAATTTCTGCTCATTTTCATTTATACTTAATTAGTGAACTGGGAGGATATACATAACATATAACAGTGTTTATACTGTTCATCTCTTTTGAAATGTTCCCATTCTGGAAATTTTGATATCTATGCCTAATCTGCCATAGGAATAATATATCTCCAAATATCCCTTTGTATTTTCTTGAGTCGTGTTGCTACTTTCTTTGGGCCTTGGAAAGCTTTTGCTTACCTATCTCCTTAATATGGAAGAATACAGATAGGCTCTTGATCTAAGTATTTGCCACCATTTGCTCTCCTGTAAATTAGCAGTGAGTTTTCTCATATCATGCCTGAGATTGAAAGTTATGTATCAGGCATTAGGATCAACAACTGCCTATATATAGCCAGTCTAACCACAACACCAAAAATTCTAGCAAAAGAAGAAGTTGAAATCATAAATTGGAAACTTAAAGAAATAAACTGAAGATAAAGGTATTGGAGTCCAAACAACAAGGTAAGGAGCACAGCAATATTGAGTAGTCCAAAATTTTAAGAACGGAGTATCAAAATACCATGATAAGAGTCAGGCTTATGACATTTTCAGCATTGATTGCATATTGACTTAAATAATTTATAGTTGGATTTTTCAGCACTTCTCCATTTCTGATTATTTCAGATTAGTGTTTCTCAGAAATTCACTTATATTTCATAATATATTAAATGTGGAGGCTACGTCTTTTCAACATGCAGCTTCCTGCATTTGCAAGATTCCTGGAGAGGGCCAGAATCTTCTTGCCAATAGTCTTTGGGCAGGACAAAATGGGAAATGACTTTATTACCAGGTGTTCTTTGATAAGACAATGATTTCATAAACCTGCCACTCTGCAGAGAATTTATCAAATGTACATTTCCTTATCTACATGTATAGATTCATAAATAGTATGTTCATATCAACCTGCAAGAAAATCTAGAATTATACTAGCTTGTTACATGATTGCAACTGTTAATATTCACCCAAGATTGCAATCTGGATCTTTGGACTGAACAGAGGCTATTTTTTTTTTTTGGCAAAGAGCTCTCTTATTAATGTTATACGTCCTAATGCTTTTATTTATTTGTAAGTTTTGTATAGGTTAGGGAAAAGCTGTTTTTTTCTTTCTAAACCAATAATTATTCAAATCTACACTGGAAATTCATCTAACTCTAGGTTACATAGTGTCTCTTTTGCCTTCAGATATGACTTGCTGCATTGGTCACACAAACAGTATAAACAGAATACAGTGCTGCATTGGTCATGTGATACAATATAAATAGATTTTCTCTAAAGTTATACTGTTAAAAAATGGGTTCTAGCAAAAATGTGTAGGCTGCATATTCTGAATAGGGCAGAATATATTTATTAAACCTAAAGCAGTTTAAATTTGTAGTTTGTTTTAAGTGGTCTCTAACAGAACAGAAAATACTAAACTTCTTTTCTTTCAGATCATATCTTCAAGAGTACTGGTATTCAGTGTCATATCTATATTTCAGCACATTAGGTGCTTTGATTACATTTATTGTGGGAACAATTATAAGTTTATTAACAGGTAATTCTGTTTGGTTTATATTTATGGAAATTTATTAAAACTATCTTGCAATCTTTACTGATGTTTGTATTATATCAATGATATTGTAACACATAAATAATGTATAAGAATGTAAAATAAAAGGCTATCAGTTTTCTTGACTAAGATGCAAATTAGTAATTGCTAACTTGATTTATAAGTCTCAGTTGCTATTGTTAAGACCACATGGATTGTTAAGTGGGGGCCTCCTATGATTGACTGCAATGATATGGGAGAATGTCTTCAGGAGAATAAGTGAAATGATGCTGCCAAGGGAACAGTTCAGTGGTGAGGTTCAGCCGGTTTGCACTGGTATAAATTAAAAGCCCAATGAAACTTACTTCCTTTTTTTCCATATTCATTTTCTCAAAAGTCCACTTTTGGCATTAGCAGATGTGTGACAGACCATTATCTGCTAATGCCAAGATACTCAATAGTACGTTTGCCAGCTAGCAAACAGATCCCAGGTGTAAAGTGCCTATTTATTTTTATATGGCATTATTTTCAAAAACATTTCCAAGTTTTATATTTGTTTTAGCATTTTATGTTTGGAATGTTTAAAATGATACAAAGCTCATCATAATGTTTAAAGTGCAGAATTTTGCTTTATATTATTAAACTTTCTTTTAGGAGATTTAAATAAGGAGGTAGACAACAGACTTCTGTTTACAAAAAAGGATTTTATGGTGAATATTCAGTACTGGAAAGACAAATTTGTAAGTATATTTTAAGAGTGCTATATCCAATTAGATAGTATGCAGATAGACTATTTGTAGTTTTAAATTTCAAAGATTCATATTAGATGTCTGGTACACATTTGAATTTACAGGGCAGTTAAATATCTTTTTTCTAAATATTAATTATCAGTGACTGGATAACGTTAGATTCAAGATGTGATTTATCTAACTTATATCACTCTTCTGAATTTCATGATCAGATCACAAGGCAATCTAAATAACCTTTTTTAGAATTAAATCACAATGAATTGGAGCAAGGGTATTCTCCAACCTAACTCATTTCAGTGGAATTTAAGAGTATATATTAATAGAGCTGTGCAGATTTAATTTCAGCTTTTAAGAACAAAGGATTGAAAAAGTAGCAATTAACTGCAACAGACATAAGTAGATGTCACAGATTTTCCCCTGGGATCACAGGGTGCCTACAGAATTTGGCCTCTGCTCAGGAATAGCATAGTAACTGCTTTAAAAAGTTCCAGAAAAGTACTACATTTCTGCTTTTACATACCTTGATACATTTGGAATCAAATCTAAAATGCTGCATATTCTATCCTAATATTTTAAAGGCTAGAACCTTATTGGATTTCTTTAAGTCCTTGAAGAATTGGCTTTTCATTTGAATATTGGGCTTCGTTGTAATGATGGAAATTGTACAAATAGAGTTGCTTTCAGTTACTTTATATCTATTTCCTGCTATTTTTTTCCTTGTCAGTTTTGCTTTTGCTTTTAGTATTGTATTAGCTGATCAATCTCAGTTTGTAAGATATGCAGCCACATAAGTAAAATTGATAAATAAGAATGTGGCCTTGGTAAAGGAACAAAGGTTCCTTTGAATAAAAGTTATGTTGTTTTTAATTTGTGTTACATGTGCAGTCAGCAAAACAGGTTGCTCCTCAACAGGCTGATTCAGAGGATTAAACAGAAAAGAGCATTTCTATAAAAAAAATTTCTCTAAATGAAACCCCTGGAATACAGTAATGTAGAGCATATAGCAATCGTTGGCTTTTATTCAGTGATATTTGAAGTGGAAAAACCTTTATTTTTCAATAATTATTGAAATTATTTTGGTTATGTTATTACCCAATTATTAAAGCTTAAGCATGTTTTATTGTACACTGATTTCTTAAAAAATGCAAAAATATTTATTATAAAAGTTAAAAATTTATTCCATAATTTGTTGAAGAAAATTAAATTTGTTTTGTTTATGCTTTTATGTAAAACAGTTAATGTTTTGATGAATTCTAAGTTTTGAACATAACTTTTTACAGTAAATATTGTTAAGTAACAAAATATTCACAGTATAAATCATAAAAATAATTTGTCCTTGTGCACATGGGCATTTTGTGTGGTGTTTCTGCTTTTCATCTCTTTTCCAAATAAACTTTGTAATTTACAGTACAATGCATAAAATGTATCCCACTGACTATTCTGTAGCAGAACTGTAATGAGGTTTTATTTTTAATGAAAAGTTATTAAAGGAAGTTGCAAATGGGTTTGAAAGACTACTATGTTGAAATTACAATCTTTACCATTCTGCCCATATGCACAAAATAATTTTTTAGGTTAGAGCCTTCGTAGCTGAAAATTGATCAGTTATGCATGTCCTTCAACCGTCCTCATTAAGAATAAGCAAAAAACCAGTTTAAATATACTTGGTTTGTCTAGATTAAGGTTTTTAAACTGTGTTCCATGGAACACTGAATTCCACTTGAGCCTTTTTGTGAGAAATTAAGAACAAAATTCATCACGAGTGTCCATAACAATTTTCCCAAGGTACAGCAGAAATGATAGGACATCAACTGAAGCTCTTCCTCTTGACTAAAGGTTTTGGGATGTGTTTATATACTTAACAGATTCTTCAACCTGGAAAAAAGTTTGAAAACATCCTCTCCCTGGTCCATTTAATTGAGATTTTGCAATATCTGCAATTTCCAATGCATTCTCTTGAAATACTGAGAATAATGAAAATGGAGTAATATTTTCATGTTTTTCATTTCTGATAAGTTAATTAGGAACCTTTTCCACTTTTCGAGAAAGCCCTCAATATTTTGGGAGTATTAATAAGAAATAAGAGGAACTCTGTAAGATTCCATTATTGTATTACAAATAACTAGACCAGTGTAAATCAGAAGTAATGAGATGCAGTTAGAAGGCAAATGGCCCTTTTGGGGAACTGGTTACTTTGGATTGCTGTCTTCAGTTGGTATGCATCAGAAATCCCACTCTCTTCTCCACTAGGTGTGTGGAGTTTGTTTCAGAGAACTTGTATCATGTGCCTGAGCCATTTCTCTCCCGCCCCCAGCTTTTCTCTGCAGTGCAACACTTCCCTAATAAGTGCTAATGGCAAGTTAACAAGCTCTACTCTGTGCTACTATTAGTTGTTTCCTACAGCTGCTGCCTGAAATTAACACGATCCTGCCTTGGCCTTAATAAGTTAATAGCTGATGTGTTTCACCTTGTCAGTGTATATTATGCAAACAACCAGCCTTATCACTCTTTTCATGTGAATTCCATATTACACACCTTTTTCGCTTGTTATTTCTTCCTTTCCAATGAATGGAAACACAAACTATTTCCTTCTTGTTAATCACGTCAGCACTGGGATGAGCATTCCAAAGGGCAGGGGAATGAGGAAAATCTGTTAAAATCTGCAATCCCAACTTCTTTGTGACCCTACTTCTGGAGGCTGTCCTTGCCACTTAGACTTACCAAGCCAGATTGAGGAAGCATCCCCTGGTGCTATGGATGTATTTCAGTACAATTTCTGAATAAACTTTATTAAGGGTCTGTTGCTAGCCTGGCATTTCCCTTGATGGTCTCATTCTTTGGCAGCCATCCTGCAAATTCTAAATTAAGTATTGATACACTAACAACTACTTGAAGCGATAATTTCCAAAGAGTGGCATTTATTATTAATTCTTTTTAAGCAGCCATGGATGATATAGAAAATGTCACTGAAACACTTCAAAGGAGTAATTTATAATTAACCATCTTACTTTGAATTGGACTAATCACCTGAGAGAAAACTTCTTCAACTGTTTTTACTACTTGGGAATAGAAAGGGATGAATCCCACTAGAGATATTTTCAGCTAGATAAAGCCTAAAGTCAGACTGAAGACTAGATATCTCAAATCAAATCAAATTTTATTCATCACGTGCACAATCATACATGGTACAAAATGCAGTGAAATGTGTATACAACCGCTCGCGATCGTAGATAGTAGGGCAAGAGAATAGTATAGACAGAGAGGGAGAATAAGTTAGGGAGTGGTTGAGAGAGGTTATAGGAATACTTTATAGTCCTGGGTTGTTGTGGTTTGGTTTAGGGTCCGTATTGTCTGTGGGAAGTCTTTTAATCTTTTCAATCATTCTGCATAGCTAAATCATATAATCAATAAAATATAATTTAGAAAAGGAACAGTAGACTTCTGGCTGACATTGTGGCACCACCAGACACAGACATGGAATGCTCTGTCCCTGTGCTGGCTTCTGCCTGCTCGTGGGCTCCAAAAGGAGCCTAAAGCTGCCTTTGGAGGGGCAGCAAAGCTAAGAGGGTGCCCAGCGAGGTTGCAGGATAGACCGCAACTCTCCTGCTGACCCCCCAGGCTCTTTTTCCCTCTACGCCACGGTGAGGAGAAGAGGCAGGTTAAAATGGCTGCCATGGAGCTGGGACAACTAAAGAACAGCTAAGCGTGGTGCAGGAGCTTAGCTGGTAAACAGTGTTTGGAACTGAGTGAAAATAATTTTTTTAACCTCAGTTTTGAAGAAATGGACTCACAATTATTTTTAAAGTGGCAGCGACTTAAAAATTTGAAAAAGAAAAAGCTTAAAGTGGAAGGAAGGAAAAGTCTAAAAGGGAAAGGCAAAAAATTGCTGAAAATACAGAAATATTGGATCTTTAAATTGGACAGGTGTTGTTTTGGATAGGCATGTTGAAATGCTGGATTATTTACTTAAAGATCAATAAATATCTTTAAATGGAAAACATTAGAAGAAAAAAATTGTTTAATATTGAAACCTAACTAAATAGTGCCACCTGATGACAAAAGGAGGCATTCCACATTTTTAAAATCTGGAAAAGCCCAAATTCCTACAGATTCAAAAGTGAAATAAGAAGGATATTATTAGCTATTACTATTAAAAGTGAAATAAGAAGGATATTCTTATAACATAAGACTGAACTACCAAATGATTTAAGGAGGTTCAGAAAAAAGTTTTGGGATTATCCAGAAGAACAGATAGATCAACTTTGGGACATAAAGATCTGAGATATTGAACTGTCTGAAATGATTCAGTATTTGAATACATGGCTGTTGGATTTTTGAATAAATAAGGGATGAAGAAATGAGTATTTGGGAGAAATGAGTATTTGGGAGGAGATGGCATTGATGCTTCAAAACACAAGGGAGTTATTTGTAACACAGTGCAAGGACATAATTAACTGAATGGAACTATGGAAGAAAAATTGGGAAATATAATACAAAAGACTACGAGTGATTAAGACGCCCAAGAAGAGGAGGAACCAATTCAAAAGGCAGATATAAAATTAGAAAAACTTAACCAACAATAGTACAAAATGATACTAAGAGATAAGATCAAAAGTAATAAGGATGGATCAAACAAGCCAAGGGGAGAGTATTTTATGAGAATAAAAGAGGAACTGAAAAATCAGGAAGTTCTGTCTGGAAGAGAGAGAGGGGCAAGAGCAGGCGTTTTGGAAACTAGACAATGGGAAAAGGTAGAGAAGGGAGAAAAGCTTGAAATGTAACCAAGAGGGTGAGGTGGAAAGAAATATAGATTTAAGAATTAAGAGGAACATGGGAATCAAGTTATAAAACAATTAAAATATTAAAGTGGGCAAAAGATGATGGTTAGGAAGAAAATAGATTTGAAGGGAACAGTGGCAAAATTAGAAGTTAGAATAAGGGAGACTAGAAAGCGGGGGATTAATAAATTACACAACTTGATTTAAGGAAAATAATAAGGGGAAATCAGAATCAAAAACTAGGTAATGGGAAATGAATAGTTATACTATTATTAGAATTATATAATTTGTGTAATGTAATAAATGTGATTAACAATACATGCAATAAGATATATAAATGTAGAATATGTGATTGGCATAAAAATGATACATTGTAACATTGAACAACTAAATAATGAAGGAATATAATTTGAATGACTGAGGGATAACGGCATAATAAAAGTATGTGTATTATTAGAATACCATAAACTGTGTAATTGTAATAAATATAATTAAGATTTCATTTGTAATAGGGTAGGACATAGCAATAAGGATCAGCATAAATATGGCATAATGAAATCTTGACTAATTAAGCAATGGAATATTATAATTATATGAACAAGTACATTGTTACTGGAATTATGTAAGACTACCAATTGTAACAAATGCGATTAATATTATTTTGTTTGTATTAAAATGTATGACACTCAGGTGCCACGCTGTTCGCACACTGATATGTTTGTAAAAAAATAAAAAATAAAAAACTTAGCAAAAAAAAAAAAGAATAGTAAACAATATATACTAGTTATAAATACATTGTACATAAACAAGGAAATTAATAGGAGAAAAAGTACCATAAATCTGTCAATAGCTATTGCAAAATTAAGTATTTTAAAAAATCACCAAAATAGAAATGACACTAAGAAAAACAGCCTGGCAGGTTCAGACTGGAAAATGCTGAAATGACCACCAGATTATGGGAAAACTATGGTTTTGTGCTCATTTGGAGAATTTATTTTAAGATGCCAGAGTATGGGTACCTGATAATTATTTTAATTTTGGGAGCAACTGATTTCTTAATACATTTGTGGATTTAAATGAGTAATATGTTTTAAAAGACAAAATCATAACAGACTTTCATAAAATATTTATTCTTTAAAAAATAAACACAAAAGCAAAATACTAATTCATAACATGTTTTAAAATTTATTATAACTGTAGGAATGCTAAATATAGCTTTATGATAATGGTATTCTATAAGTGTAAAATTGATTTTCGTGTTATATTTTGATATTTACAAATAAACAATATATACATATTCATGAATGATATATAGTATTTCTTTCAAAAATTGCATACGCAAACAGTATGTCTAATCTACATAACAGTAAAAAATGCTACTATAATATGCTTTGCTAATATATATTACATGAATTAATGATAATGTTATATATATTTATATTTCCAAACTCAAAAACGTCAGATGAAACATAACACAGAAAAGAGCAATCAGGCTAAAAATGCGCTAGGTTTATTTCTTTGTTTGTATATTAGACTTTTTTTCCTAGGTTCAAAAGTTAATCATATGCAGCCTGCCTCATTATTTCAACTCCTTGAAATGTTTTGCCCCATTTGCTGTTTTAAAATTGCCCATGAACTGACATTGCATCATTTCCACTTTCTTGAAGACAGGGTTCTTAAGGAACTACAAAAAGAAAAGAATATAGGCCTGCTATTTGCAAATATGAACAACACAATATCCAAACATTATTTTAAATTGTCAGAATACTGCATTGTGCCCCTAATCTTAATGAAGTGAATCTTGAATATATATAACTTGTCCCCAGGCTTGAGCAGCATCAATATGGAAAAAAGGACGTGCTCTTTTCTGGGGGCTTCCATTCACATAATCTCTTTGCTTGTTACAAGGTTTTAAATAATAATAATAAATCTTCCCCAGCTCTATTCAGCATAAACAAAAATCATCTGAGCTCTCAGTAAAATTTTAATGCATTAATAATTTTTATTACCACCTTTCTTTTTCAGTTAAATTATTAGGATGCGTATGCCTTTTCTATATTAAATGTATATTACAGTACCTAATCCTGAATCCTTAAATTTGTACTATGATTGTAATATGGTTAATAAGTTTCAATTTGTTTTTTCTTCTAGCTTTTTTCTTTTTTTGCAGCCCAGGAGAGATAATCAGATTGCAAGTAAGTATCTTGGAGGTAGGTATCAGACACTACTGAGTATGCATTCCATTCCCCTCTTTGGAAGAGGAGATCCACGCATACACAGATCCACGCATACACAGCAAGCAGGGCGAGTTAGTCATATTTCCAGACCCAAAATTTATTGGCTGAAAGATGACATATGACATGTCAAAGAAAGAGAAGAGAGATACTAATATCTATAAAGTATTCTGGAGCCACATGAAGTAATGTTGGTGAAAATCCATCCTTGAAATATTAAAGAATCCACTTTCTCCGGAAGAAGCACAACTACTGTTTCAAAGGTTTTAAATGGCTACCTGTGTGTGCGCGTGTGCATGTGCCTGAATATCCAGCAGAAGTGGGGCCTGGGCATGCACACATGGACAGCAGCCAGTAAAAAGTCTTCAAAATACAGGTAGTTCTTGTTTAGCAGTCATAATTGGCACCAGCCAATCGGTAGTTAAGCGCAAAGCAGTTGTTAAGTGAAACTACAACATTGCTTATGTTTCAGCATTCCTGTGCTTTATAGACCTGCAAACATCATAAATGCAAGGATTGGTCATTTTTCCATTATAACTTTGGATAGTTGCTAAATGAGGCATTCTTTAAAAAATGAGGCATTCTTTGGTATGCCTATTCTTTTGCAGAACAGTGCCACTTTAATGCTTCAAGGAGTAGTTCTTCAACTGCCTTCTACAGATGCTTTGCACAGCTCTGAAAAATATATTGCTAAATCCTGTCCATAGCTGGATATATCCTTTAACGAAAATACTGGAAAACGTGCAGGTTACTGATTTGTGTTCAGTACCCCTGTTCAATGTCCTCATAAAATACTCATCTGAATTTTTGATTTATTTGAAAAATTACAGCCTACTGGAGAATTTACTGTATTTAGAAATGCTCACTCCATTAGTTATGGCCATTCCTTGTGGTAAGATTTTCCATTTTTCTTCCTCTCCTTTTGTTCTTTCTGGAGGCGCTCAAGTTCGGCTTCATACATCATTTCCTGAATCAGATATTTTTCTCTTCTCATACGATCTCTTAGATCTTTAGGAAGATCTGGGATTAAATAGGAAATCAAGTGTTTTATGCAAAACACAAGGTGCTGTAAAAATTTTAAAAACAAGTGAATTCACTAGCATAAAAAACTGAACGCTTATACAATAATTTTTATTAATAATAGTAATGGGAAAAATACAGTTATGTCTCCACACAGTCTTTATATTCCTGTATTTCTTTTTTTTTTTTAAAGAATCACTTCATTTCTACTAACATCCTCTCATCCCAAAGAGACCAAAAATAACTATCTATTCCTTATAGGACTTAAATGGCAATGTTAATTGCTAACTACTTTCTAGTGTCTATTTAGTTCACTATAATAAAGAAATATATAGGAGGAGGAAACAATCCAAATAAATTTAAGAATTTTATTTTTTATTTTTAGTACTATTTAAATTAAATTGTAATATATTTACATTTAGTGAATTATCTGTGCATCCATTATATCATATTTTTTAAGTAATGCAAGTAGTTTAGGTGAGTTTCTTTTAGTTACTTTGAAACCTTTGGGCAGTGAAAACTCTAAATATTGCAATATATGTTGTTATAAAAATGCTAACCTAAAATGTCACAGAATTTGACAAACTGGTACTATGAGCCATCCTACATACAACCCATTATTTTGAATTAATAGATTCACATAGGAAGATCTTATACTGAATTTATATGAATAGTGTTCTGAAAGACACATTTCAGCAACCTTTCAATAGGTATTGGAAGAGAAAAAAATTGAGCACAGAACACTATTAGGAGACCAGAATTTATTATACAGGGTCAGCCTACCCTGTGTCAATAGAATAAGCATTTGACACCGAACAATTAAGTGGCAGTTCAATCATTTTTAAGTTTTACATTTGGAGGCTGCAAAACTGAAACTTACCTCAAAAACAATAATAAACGCCAACCGTGCAGCTAAGACATGCCAGAACTGTAGTGTGTAACCATAGGGCACTGGAGAATGAGGGGGATCACGATAATCTCTGTACCTGAAAGGACAAGAAAAAATAAATTTTGTCTATTAAAATGTAAAGTATCTACTGAATGTATATCAATACTACAAAGATACTAAGTCTACCTTGAAACCTTTGTTCACTTTTGAGCCCATTAATAACTGAAATTTAAGGCATTGAAAGGATTATGGAAATTCCCAATATACTGAGCTTTTACACCAGAGGTGTCAAACTGGCGGCCTGCAGGCTGGATGCATCATGAGCAGGTCATGCCCATCCCAGTTCCGCTAAGGAAAGTGTTATGATACATCATGTGACAGCAACATGTCATGAGTTTGACACCCATTTTCTAGACAAACGATAATTTAAACCGTTTGTTTGCATGTTGTTTGCCATTAAAGAGAACAATATGACAGTTGTAAATAACTGTATATGTAATAATTTGAAGAAGAATGGCATACCAACCCTATCTGTTACTGTGATCCTATTCCACTGAGTACATATCTTTATGAAGGACATATGGAATGATGAGGGAGAAAGGGAACACCTGCCAAGCTAGTGAGATCAGAAAGATCAACCATGGTAATCAAGGGGTTAGGTCATATGTCAGATTGCCACCAGATTTATCTGACATACCTTTCTAGATCGGGGTGCTCTTCGCACAGTCACTTCTGCCCTTGTAACCTCCCGTCTGGACTATGCCAACGTTCTTTACATGGGGCTCCCCTTGAAGAGCATCCGGAGGCTACAGCTAGTGCAGAATGCGGCCGCGCGGGCAATTATGGGAGC
>JAEANM010008957.1:0-16656 GCA_017656035.1 Myanophis thanlyinensis
ACAGCTGATTGGCTGCCGGGACGTCGATGCCCATTGGCTGGCCCACCAGCCAATGGGAAGCGCGGGATTTTGAAGTCACGGCAAATATAAAAAGCCGCGGCTTCCCTTAAGTTTTGCTTCTTGACTGACATGATCCGCATCATGAGTTTTACTCGCGGTTTGAAATAAATGGGACCCCTCGCGGTCATCTAAACGGACCCGGTTTCTTGAGTTTTCCTTCACCGATTTGGACCGGGTTTTCGGCTACAACAACTTTTACAGGCACCAGAGGCAGCGGGGATCATCAGGAAGGCTACGTAGATGCTCCAAACAGCTGATTCAGGTAAGTAAGAAAAAAAAACGAAGCTCATATAAGGAAGGATAAGGGCAGGTGTGAGTGGGTAGGGCAGGGGCAGGTAGGTAGGGCCAATTTCAAATCACACTACCAGTTCGGGAGATGTAGTGCGATCTGGCTGAATTTCACCACTGGAACATGGATGCAGGGTGCTTTTTCTAAAGCAAAAAAAAAAGGTACTTTAAGATGAGCTAGGAAGTAATCTGATTCAGAATTCTGAAGAATCCTGCATTAGTATAAATTAGCAAGTGAAATCTGCCAAAATTTGAGATGAACAGATAAGCAATCATGACTGAGGTAAACAGTTGCTCCATCATAGATCTGAATTGCAGTTGGAGCAGACAGATGAGTCATCAGATCCCATCATTCCATTCCAGTTTCAATGCAAATTATATGAAGGTTCCTATTTTTATAATTCTACAAAACAGACCTTTTTAAAAATCATGTTTGTCTTCTGTTGCTTTCTTTTTTTTGTAAGTGTAAATCTTGTGCTGTAGTATGAACTAATTTGTTTTCATTTTGTTTTAAGCAGAGGCCAGACATTGGTCTTATATCAATGGAAGTCAAACTAGGTAACCTTTGAGGCTGCTTGAATCTCTCTGATGCTAAAAGTGAAAATGGTATGTAGATATCATTCTAAGGTAAAGTGCAAAGCATGGTAATGTGCAGCGAATACATTCTTAAAATGTGTTAACTATGTGATACTTGGAATCCTTTCTTTTAAAAATAGGAATGTTTTCATGGAGAGGGAAAGTGTCTATAGTGAATGGAAAGCAAGAAAAATCTTAGGCGAAAAAATAAATCTCCAAAAATATATTAGGACTACCAGATAGGATTTTTTTTTGCAATTAATCAATCATTTGATGTAGCAAAGAGATTCAGAAAAATTATTTTCTGTCAACTTATAGTCACCTGGATTTATATAAATAAAGCCAATGCAGTCCTAGGCTGCATTAACAGAGGGCTAGAATCAAGATCACATGAAGTGTTAATATCACTTTATAATGCCTTAGTAAGACCATACTTGGAATACCTCATCCAGTTTTGGTTGCCACAATGTAAAAAAGATGTTGAGACTCTAGAAAGAGTGCAGAGAAGAGCAACAAAGATGATTAGGAGACTGGAGGCTAAAACATATAAAGAATAGTTGCTGGAAATGGGTATGACTAGTTTAATGAAAAGAAGGACTCGGGGTGACATGACAGCAGTGTTCCAATATCTAAGAGGTTACCACAAAGAAGAGGCAGTTAACTTATTCTCCAAACCACCTGAAGGCAGGACAAGAAGCAGTGGATGGAAACTAATCAAGGAGAGAAGCAACCTAGAACTAAGGATAAATTTTCTGACAATTAGAACAATTAATCAATGGAACAACCAGCCTCCAGAAGTTTTTAAGAAGAGATTGGACAACCATTTGTCTGAAATGGAATAGGGTTTCCTGCCTGAGCAGGGGGTTGGACTAGAAGACCTCTAAGGTCTCTTCCAGCTCTGTTATTCTGTTAAACTAAATTCATGAAGGCTCAAGACCCTGTTATGAGGTGTAAGCTAACATTTTAAAATAGCTCTCACCCTATCACTTCTGTGCTTGAATGATACAGGACAAGTAGAACTAGCTTCTAAAGAAACAACAAGAATGGTATATTTTATATGGAAATTGTGTTAAGAATAGGGAGTATAGGGATTTGGGAAGTTCTTCTCTTCATCTAATATAGTGAGGAGCCATGGTGGCACAGTGGTTAGAATGCAGTATTGCATTCTAACTCTTCCCACAGCCTGGAATTTGATCCTAAAGGGGGTCAAGATTGACTCAGCCTTCCATCCTTCTGAGGTCAGTAAAATGAGGACATACAGTAGATTATTGAAGGTAATATGCTGACACTGTAAACCACTCTGGGAGTGCTGTAAAGCATTGTGGAGTGGGATATAAGTTTAAGTGCTATTGCTGTAATGTTTCTCAAACTTAGCAACTTTAAAAGCTGTTGACTTTCAACACCCAGAATTCTTCAGCCAAACATGCTAGCTGGGGAACTCTGGGACTTGAGATCCACACATCTTAAAGTTGCCAAGTTTGAGAAGCTTTGAATAGGGAAGCAGCAGCCACACATTGTTAAGAGGCCACAGTTAATATGATGACTCAGTTTCTCAAAGAAAAACATAGCAGCTAGTTAACCAGATATCGTGGCTTTTTTTTCAGTGTCATACTCTCTGGATATATTGGATCTACAAATCCTCTAATTCTCTGAGTTCTGAGAAGAGCTGTCCGAATTTCTTGCCACAATGTTTAATTTTGAGAAATGAATAAGAAATCTTGAAAGGAAAGGAATGTTGAAATAATTTCTGAATTGCTGAAGAGAGAAGCAGAAGCTTCGATGAGGAAGTCGAGAGCAGGAAACCCTTGCTAGCTGGTTTCTTTTCTGCAGTTGATGGTTCCTGTTGATCACGTCTGTCTACCTAGCCTGCCGTTTCTGGATTTTTCAGCGTTTACCTGTCTGCTTTAGAAAGCCCATCGTTTGCCTATGCAGATCAGGAGATCAGCGTTTGTCTCTGGAAGCCACTGAAGCGATTTCCCTGCCTATATAGCATGTTGGTTCCTGAAATAACAGTGAGCACCATGTGAGGAGAAGCTCCAAAAGGCAGAAAGAAGGCAGAGAAAGAGAAGAGAGACATCCCTGTGCCCAACCTTAGGGGCGTGGAATGCCAAAATGTCACTGCTTACTCCTATCCTAACCCCTGCTAAGGTGAAGAAGTACATGACGGAAGGTGAACGCTTTATCAAATGGGATGATGTAAGTACCATGGCAATTCTCGCTTTGATATGGACATGGGAGTAAAACCATTTGAAGACTCTGGATCACGTGCATCACATGGTATTACACATACATGGTGTAATGAACATCTATGGTTGTGGGTTAAGGTGGGTTTGTGTCTTAGCAAATCGAGGACAATCTCTGGTTCCAATTCTGCCTGTTTCAGGAAGACAGAGCAGCAGGGCCTTTAATAGCCCCTAGAAAGGAACTGAGATGATATATAATACGCTACAAATGTATTCCTGGATTGATGAATTGCTTCCTTTCGTATCACCTTGACAGAGAGATTAAAAGATTTTTGGTGGAGGCCTGTTAATAAGTAAATTGCTTTATATGTAATACTTACTGAGATGTGGTCATATCGATCTGTGGTCATGTGTATTACCCAGCATCCAATTTACTAATTTCTTAACAATACAAATTGTAAAATTAAGATTAACTGCACACTTCACAAAATTTGGCAGAAAGCACAGAAGGATCACATTGATATCCATCATGCTTTAGGTGAAATGGAAAAAAACTCTATGTTTAAATGATAATAACTAAAGTTTGTTAGTCAACAAGGAATCCATTGTGACTCTTTGTATTTCCACAGATTCCAAGGTTGCAGAATGTTCATTTTGCAGAAAATATCGATGGTAAAAAGTGCATCCTTTCATTAATGAAAAATTTTGCCTTTTGCAAAACAAATAGAACACATATGTCCAACAATCATTCATTCGCATCTAGAATAATATATAGTAAAATTTCCAATTTCTTAATATAGTTCTCTTTGCCTCCTCATTCTCCAAACTTCATATACAATCAAATTCCAGTATTTTGGTAAATAAGTTACATTCAATACAATATTACATTCACATCTTCAACATTTAAACATATTCCCATGAATCTACCAGTCTACTTTAATACACATTCCCAAAAGGGTAATAAATATCAATATTTTCTACCAGTCATATAATTTCCATAATATGATAAATTAGCTGTGGAATAACACAAAGCAGTATATGATGGAAGGAAAGCATGCATGATAATAAATAGAATACTTAGTGAATTGTTCAACACTGCACAGGGAATAGAAAAGGGGATGGAATCTTGGTTTTTTAATGTATGCATGAATAAATAAGTATATAAGGAATGCCTGTGTGGACATTAGACATATGTTTGTTACAAATGTGAATGTGCACGCGCGCCTTTTTATGAAGACTATGTCATTTTGCTGGCTGAGAACCCAAATGCTTTGCAATGTATGGTATGTTACTTAGATTGCGTAATGCAATGAAAAGAATAGCTTGGATAAGGAATAGCCATGTGATGGTGAATGTTTTTAAGTAACGAAGAATTAGTTGATGTAAACATTTGTAGGATGTTGTCTACATTTGTAGAATGTTGTCTAAAGATGGAAAAAAAATGGCTGGAGAAGGTTTTAAGACATGCAACATCTATAGAATGATCACGAGTGGTATATAGTCTGTGGCAAATAATAAATGTTTGCTAATGTTCATAGCATGGATGAGGACTGAATGCAAAAAAAATACAAGAAAGACTGAGTTGGTAGGAAGGGAAGGACCAAGAATGTTATGGTTGGATGGAGTCCAAAAAGAGAGACGAGAAATGTAAATTACACAGACAAAAAAAATGAATTAGTGTTTAACTATGATAAAATGCTAAAGGCTAGCTTACAAGGATAGAAAACTTTGGGAAGCTATAATGAATGTTTTTGTGCAAACCAGATTTAGCTATGTTTCCTTTTGTCTTATCTTCTCCCTATTATTTCCTTTACTTACTGCTTACTTCCCCTCACCACCTTGGGCTTTGCACAACATTGCTAAATTCTGGCATGGTTGTACTTAGCGTACTTCCCACTAAAGAGAGAATTCTCAATAAAGAGGGCAGAAGAGGGCACACTTGCACAAAGGCTACATCTGCTGACGGAGTGTAAAGATTCAATTTTAGAAATGATGATTATAATTTGTACAGAAATACAGCACATCTTATCATAGTGGGAAAAGAGGGTGTTCAAGTGCTGGATGTTCCAATGTGTTATGACTATGGATGGCAACTTCTCAATGTTTGGTCTTCCGTCTTAATGCTTTCCTATCAATAAACTTGACTCAGACTGAACAGCCCTTGAAATCAAGAATACATTCTTAAAAGCAGAGGGCTGCCTTCTTTTAAACAGAAACACGCTATACTAAAACGATTAAATGGACACACTTGATAATCAAGAAGATGCGTGCAGTATACAAGAATGTAACTAAATATAGCATCTCCTTTTTTCTTCAGACTTCTTGAGAATTACCATTCTCAATAATGAGGAAGCTGAATCAGTATATTTTATCTCTCGATCTCTGCTTGTTTATATCTGTTTCAGATATGTATTATAATTGCTACCAGTAGCAGTATCCAAATTGGGAACAAGTGCCTCAAAATTAGCTAGGTTATTTGTTACTCCTTCATGGACTAGCTTTGCAAACAGTTTATTGGTTTAATTAATTAAATATATGTGCCACTCAGCTCACTCTGCAAAGTGACTCTGGGTAGCCTACAATTAAATTCATAAATATAAAAATACAATAATATAAATATAATATTATTTGTATTAATATAACACATTAAATAAGCAGACAACAAGTAAAAAGCAAGATTGGTGGTAACCAATCGCCCATGTTAATCCACAAACCACCAGTTTGGGTTTTATTGCTTAAATTCAAGTTGGAACAAGCTCTGCCACTTAGACATAAGCTGTTGGAATAATCCTATCTTTTGCAAATGTCCACTGTAAATTTTTCTTTGGATGAAGTACCATCTCAGCCTTTCATATTAAAGCAGATGAATGCAAATCTTCTCATGGCATTTATACTTTATGGTACAATAACAATACATATGTTAGACAGTGAAAGGTATATTCTGAATTAAGACAATTTCAGAATTTCAGATAATGCGTAATAAAGTTGTTAACATGGAACAAGTTGGGAATTCACCTCAGCGGTACTGGAAATCCTCAACTTATAACTGGTTGCTTAGTGCCCATTTGAAGTTACAATGAACCCACCTGGGGACTACATATGACCTGAATTCAGAGTTCTGACCATTGGGACCTCCCCTCCCCATGATCACATTTTGAGCTCTCTGAATTTTGATCACGTGACTATGGGGATGCTGCAACAGTGGTAAGTGTGAAAAAACAGTCATAAGTAACTTTTTCAATGCCATTGTAACTTTGAATGGTCACTAAATGAATGGTTGCCAGTTGAGGACCATCTGTGTTCATTTTCTTTGTTTCTTATCTAAATAAAAAAAAGAATAAATTAAGATTTTTGAATTATGCATCTTTTTCCTCCCAGGAATCTGCAAATGCACACCCTGTCATTCTACGGGTGGATCCAAAGGGATTTTATCTGTACTGGACTTTTCAAAATAAGGTATGTCCTGACTACCAAAAGCCATGGTATACACCACAGTTTATAGTAAACGTTTTCAGAAACAAATCGCACTCCTAACATATATCAAAGCTGTTCTCTAAACTATGATCTGAAAATCATCAGCATACTGTATAATCTGTGCTGGAGATTTTAATTTAAAATCCTCAGGTAGAAAAAAACATTTCTTCTTAAAATTGGAAGGCATTATAAAGCATATATATTAGAAATATTTGGCATTGTTAGAATCCAAAATGTGTAAAATCTTTTTTTAATAAACACATTAAAATTGTTTTGGATTAGATTATTTTTAGTTCTTCTGTTTTGGTGGCTCAGTAGGCCTTGTTACAATCACAGATCATACTCTAGAGACTCTGACTGTGAATTTTATCAATTACAGTTAAGCTAATTTTAGATGGAATTTTAACATTTGTCTCTTAAGAGATTAACATTTTGTAGAATAATTGGAATAAAAAATAAATAAATTTGAGTTCTACCAAGATGTTAAGTCACTGAGGTAATCATAGTAAGACAACTGTCAGGATACCCATTATTGCTTTTATCTTAGCAAAAGGAAGATTCAGGGACTCTAATTTTGAACAATTAGAAAATAAGATTAAAAATTCATTTTTGTTATATGCTAGAAACAACACAGATGACTCACATCAAACATTTAGAACAACAGAATTTAAAGTGGGGTGATTCTACACTCAGAACATTTTGAATACCCTGAAATGTTTCAGCTAGAAATATTGGTAGAAGCTGTTAATTTTTGGCATTATCATTTAGTACGACAAAAATAATGAAATTTTATATCTGGAATTCAGACCAATGATGGATAGTTATTTTGTGAGCCAGGATCTATCTATAATCAGTTTTATTATATTCTTTATTATATTATATTATATTTATATGCAGGTACATCGGGTAAGCAATCCTTAACTAAAAAGCAAGGAAGTAACAATTTCCTGGGAAATACTGAAAGGGAAAAGTTTTTTTAGATAGGAAAAAATAAACATTTCTTGACACAGCAAGAAATCTTAGGGTGTTGTCATCTATGAAATTGAGGAGAGCTCTCAAACAGATGGTGTTTCAGTTGCATAATCCAGAACTCTTACAGTCTTATTAGAACTGATATTGGTAGATGTCTATAGTCAATCATTTAATCCTTCCAAATTCCCTGTATGGTTTTATGAGGCTTATATTACAGTAATATTAAAGCCTGAGAAAAATCCCACAGGATTCCATTCCAAGGAATGGATTTAGATCTTTACTTAATGTGGACACTAAACATTAGACAGGTTTCAGAAAATAGTACCACTTGTAATTTAGCTATCTTATTCTGGATTTATAAAAAAATAAAATAAACATCTGCTTGGTGATTGATATTATAAATATCATGCCAGATACATAAATCATCAGCTGTTTTAATTTCATTGGATGTTGGAAGGCCTTTGACATGCTTCAGGCTGAATTTATAACATGTTTTCTAGGAAGATATGGACATCCACCATATTTTGTGTATTGGATTATAATTTCATATTTGCACCCAGTGGCAAGAGTTTTGCATTTATCTTTCAACCTATGAAGTTACAATGTGGCACTCAGCAAGGATATTGCCTATGTTTCTTAATCTTTAATCTGGTTTTTGAACCATTGGCTTTTCCTATTTCTCTCCAGAAAATAAAAGTGTAGTGGCACTTGATTCTGAATATAAATTGTTTTTATATATTGGTTATATTATAGGTGTTCTTGATAATCATGCAATGTTGTCAATAAAGCTTATAGCATTATGGTTTATATTCTGGCTACATTAATGACTGAAGCCCATTTAATTTGTTGCTTTTGGAATTTACTAAAAGATTTATATATAATATCCACTGACTCTATAGAGTACTTAGGTTTACACTTAGCTCTCGACATACAATACAATTTGAATTTGAATTTGTGATGCTCGTAACTTCAAAAACAGGTCCTAAATCACTTTTCTAGAGGTCATCATAACATTGACAATCATTAAACAAATGGTCATAAACGGTTTGCTATATCCTTCTCAAAGTATATGTTGCATTTTTTTCTTCCATTGAATCATATCCAATTCTTAGAGATTCTCTAGAGTCTAGACAAATCCTTGCAGTTTTCTTGGTAAAGTTTTTCAGAAGTGGTTTACCATTGCCTCAAATATAAAATTGTATCTATACAATTTTAATAGATAAGTTAATAGTTAAAATTCCCATTAAGTCTTTGAGGCAAGATTAATGTTATAAAAACAGAAATTACATAGAGTTTAATGTATATTTTAGGGGGATTCCAATATTAATTCATATTAGATATTTTACACAGATAAATATGTTTATATGTTTATATTTATGGGAAGCTAAAGTCCCTCAAATAGCCTTAACTAAACTGAGATTACTTTATGATGATAGCAGCTTTAACATACCAAATTTTCAACTACATCACTGGGATTTTATTTTAACTTCTGCATATGTTGGCTCAAGAGTTTTTATGATTATTCTTTTCTCTGGGCCTATTTGGATAGCAAACATATAACACTTCTGGGAAGGGGCCAGGTATACTTAACAGGGATTTTGACTTTCAGCCTTGAAAGATGCCAGGCACATTTTTTTAAATTTAATGCTTAAAAGGTTATGTTATGATCCAAAAAGTGCATGAGACTTTGACACTGTGGAATTAACCTACATGTGAAAATAGTGAGGAAGATGTTTTCCTAGGACTCCTGGGCTAAACAAGATGTCAACACTTTAGTTCAAGTTCAAGTTTTATTTGTCACATACATGACACATATATGACATGCAGTGAAATGCTTATGCAACTGCAAAATCGAGGAAAGCAAGGGGAATAGTCTGTAGGAAGGATAGGGATAAGGATAGGGATAGGGAGCAGTTAGAGGGAAGTGAACACAAGTAGAAAGAGAAGGAGAAACAACAGAGATGAAACACAATGTCTGCTATTATGACCAGTGTCCATCCGGTGCCACCATCCCAGGTCTCAGCCCTCTCAGCCCTCGGCTGTTTTTGAGGCTACTGCCTTTGCCTCAACAGGTCTTGGCCCTCTCAGTCCTTGGCTGTTTTCAAGGCTATTGCCTCCGCCTCAGCATCTCGGCAGCTTCTCAAGGGTGCCTCCTCCACCGCTGTCCAGCCTCCCCTGGTCTCCTGAGCCTGTTGTCCTGGTGCCATCTTCTCTAGCTCTAACTCTAGTTCTGTCTTTCGTTCTCCTCCCGGGCCATATCTCAGCCGATTTAGATTGCTTAATGGTTGCTTAGCAGTTGCTTAGGTATTGCTTAAGGATTGTTTAAAAGTTATTTAAATTATGATTAAATTATAATTAAATGTGGTTAGAAAAAAAACCTAAAACAAATAAAAAGAGGGTCAGAGCAGTCACGACGGCTGTCTACCTCACTAGCACCACCATCTTTGGTTTAAAATCAATTGATTATGAATATCTGTTTTAAGGAGGTTGAGAGATTGCATATTAAATATGATTTATCTGTATTATTTGCTTAGTATTTGAAATATGCATTAAGTGCCTGCAATTTTAGGATCCCTGAGAGATGTAGCACTTAAGTGGAAAACAACAACTTTTTAACTCTGTGATCTTCTCTTTTCTAGTTATAGCATTATTTTTGTTTCATATCACTACATACATCAATTCAATTTTGGGAATAAATATTGCCATTTAAACTATACTCTTAAACCATGGGACTTCTTATCTCATGAAGAGCTTTGCTGTATCAGATCTAGGGGACAGCAAAGAAGATAACTTTACATAACTTGAAAGAAACTTACCATTCTGATTTTAAGGAATGGATCCTGTGTATGAGCTTACTATTTACTTTTTTAAAAAAATCTGCATATATTAAGTATCAGAAGTTGATGCAGTATATTTTTCTATGGTCTGGATTTAACACTATGCTTAAGTAGTTATTATGTGGATTTTTTTCTGTTAATAAAGGAGTTTTCTGGTCACATTTAGTTTATTTTCATTATTGTAATATATTTTCCTTTTGCAGTATATTCTCACTATCTTTTGTTCTTGTGGCATTTGTTTGTATTCTATATTTAAAAAATAATTTAAAAAAAAGAAGCAAAACAAAGACGTGTTTGAATATGTGAACCAAAGAGATCCACAGATATATATATATAAAGATATGTGTTTGAGATGTGGTGGTTAGATAATACTGTATTGGACCAGCAATAATGCATAGGAAAGGAATTTAATTATTTTTCACTTCAAAGAAAAAGTGTACAAAAACAGAGCTACCAAGTTTGCATAATATTTTGCTTGCTCACTACTGCTTTCTAGAAGAAAGTCAAATAGTTTTCAGTGACTTCCTTCTCTGCAGTAACTAACACTTTGAGAATTAGCCACATGTGAAGTATGCACTATTTGTTGCACATAGTGGGAGCTGGGAAAGTGTTAAATCTTAAAACAGCAAACAAAGTTCTGGAATAGATCTGCCTGAATGTTCATCTCAATATTTTGTTTATCAAACCCTGGACATCTAGATAATTTTAGGTCCTGGTCATATTTGCATTATCGTGCCTCTTTAGATAGTCATGAATCTTGTTGGATTTTTGGAGGTTTTTTGCTGCTTTTTGCAGCACCTCTGTGTTTTACAGCTGCTTCTATGATATAACTGCCTCCAGCTGCCTCTCCAAACTCTTTAGAAATATACAATTTTTTGCCAGTTCTGTTTTTTTTTAATAAATCCATAATTCAAAGAGGTGCAGTTTTGCATTTTGAACTCATTGACTGCAACTCTAGAAACAGAATAAAACTCTCTTCTATTGGAACCACAAGTGGCCAATGCTTCTTTGTTTTCCCCATCTCACTATCTTCTTGATCCTTATTTATATACAAAGTAAACCAACTGCAAAGGAAGATTAGTCAGCAGCTTATCTACTCTCAGATGAAGGAAATGTATAGACTTGTCTTTAATGCCAAACGTATCTACCTGGGAATGGGTATCATTATATTGTAAAGGTTGGAAAGGTGCAATTTCCAATTTTGTTTTCACCCAGCACACTCCTGGTCAATCCTCATACCAAGATCACAGCAAGCACATATGACACTCAGTTCAGCTAGCAAAGAATATAACTTGATTTATTTATTCAATTTATATGGCCATCTGTCTCAAAAAATGAGTCTGGGCAGTGACTAGAATTAAAATAAAATCAAAAGCATTACAAAAATTAAAATACAAAGTAGATGAGAAACAACAACCCCAAACAAGTACAAACAAGAAGTGGGTCCCTAAATGCACTTTGGGCCCTAGGCCTGGGCACCCAATTAGGCCTTTAGGACCTGATGAAAGGCCAGCAAGGCAAAATCAAGGTTAGGATCGCTGAAGGGAGATTTGACACCCCTGCTCTAAGAATGCAAATGACCAGCTGTCTGCAAAGAGTATAAATCCTTCCATTCCCCACCATCTAGTCAGAGCTGAAGAAGTTCTTGGATGAGAAGCTAAATGTCTTCTAAGAAAAACCAGTTGCGTCTTGGAATAGCACCTTTGGGATAATGGACAAATAATTATGGTACTTACTCATAGAAGAGAAAATGAAGATGGAAGGAGTATACTGAAATTGTGTACAGTAGAAATGTCAAGATCGAAAATACCTTAGAACAGGGATCCCCAAACCACGGGCTGCAATCTGGTACTGGGCCTTGGCCTGTTAGGAACTGGGCTGTGTCAGTGATGGATGAGCATGCAAATGCACAAAGCTCCGCTTATGTAAGTGGCAAGTGTGCACATGAAACCATCCTGTACCCCCATCCTGCCACTGCTGCTACCACTGCCAGTCCTCAGAGCCAGAAAGGGTGGGGACCGCTGCCTTAGAAGATATTCTCTCCTTAAAAAACCTTTAGTGCTAGAATACGAAGTTAGATAGTGTCCGGTTTCTTACAAAGTTAGAAGGCTCCAGGGACTGATGGAATGCCACAGAAATATGATAAGCAACAGAAGAAGACTCAGTGAAGGTTCTAATCAAGTTTTGCCAGCAAATCAGGAAAACAACACAATGGCTAACAGATTGGAAGAGATCAATCTATGTAGCATTACCAAAGAAAGAAGATTTAACACTTCAAACAATATTCTTAATTGTACCCACCATTAAAATAATGAATCCAACAGCCCTACATGGAAAGAACAGTGACATGTTTAAGCTGGTTTTAGAAAATAATCAAAGAATAAGCACATTATTTTTAATGCATGCTGGATAATTTTAATGGTCTGTGAGAATATCCTTGGAAGAGCCACAGCCAGGGCAAAAGTCAGACAAAAGATGTCTCAGTCCACAGAAGGAATGGGGGTAGAAAAGCATCTCTGAAAGTACTCTCCCTAGTTCTCTGGAAACTAAAGGCAAAGAAGGGAAGAAATGCTTTTGGGCATATAAGATTCTCTTACTGTAACCTTACACAAAGGTAGTATTAGTACTCATGATTTTGGTATCTTGTCTAGGCTACTTTCACGGGCTGACATGAATCATAGACCTCTTGAGTTAAAGAAGGGTAGATTTTCCACTTGCACTTAATAGTTATCACTCAAAGGGAAATAACCTTGGTTATTTCCAAAGGTTATTTCCCTTTGAGTGATAACTATTAAGTGGAAGTGGATTACATAAAGGGAGAAGCAAATATTAAAATATCAGCTCCTTCATTTGCCTTGGAAACACAATACTTTTTAAAATTAGAAAATTAAACAAAACAGAGAAAATAATTATAGGCGCGGCCATTACCAGATTTGCCTTCAAATCACATTCAATGTTTAATTTAAATTTATATTTTGAATTTAAATCAGCCTTTAAGGTTAGCCATGTATTCTAGAATTTGTATCCTCACAACTCTGTTTGGCTGAAGTGCTTTTGAGAATGTTAACAAAAGCTTAAAGTGCAAAAATGACATTAATAGAGTGGGTTTGAAGACTGATGCCTGCCACATATATTCCATATAGTACAAAAGCTACATCAGACCAATAGCTGCCTGTGTTGTTTCTTCTACTGAAAGTCTTCTTAACTCTATTCTTTTCATGGAATTCTTGACAGAATGATTATCTATTATTCTGATATATTCATCTAGGTTTTGCATAATCTCTTTCAAATGCATTCTGTGAAAACCCACTATGTCCCGGTTAATCCACTGAATTGTTTTTCTATTGAAACCAGCTTTTGAAGAGGATTTTTTGAGTAGAGAAGTGTCAGGAGATGTAACAACCCATTGTTTCCCAGCCATTTTCTCTTGTCAAATTTCAACAGCACATTTTCTTTGCTTTAGGGAGTTCTTGATACTCTGTTGGTGCTAGCCAGTTAGTAATAAAATGTCCACAAGCATCCAGCCAAGCTTAGAGAGCACCAACAATTTTACAGAAATTCTCTTCTATTACAACTACAAGGGTCCAATACTTCCTTGTTTTTCCCATCTCATAGCTTCTCTCTAGATTCTTATTTATACATAAAGCAAGCCAACCACAAAGGAAGATGAGTCAACAGCTTATCTACTCTCAGATGAAGGAAATGTATAAATTTGTCTTTGTTTTTAAAAGCATACAGAATTGAGAAGTATTAATATTCCTTTGCAAATAATATGTAATTTGTCCCCTGAAATAGATAGCCTCAGCAAGCTGAAGAATTGTGATAAAACTATAGATATATTTTAGAGATATTTATTTTATTTATTTGTCAAACATGTACAAAATAACAAGTATAGGTATGAACATAAATATAAACAAAGGAAGTAAATACAAATAAATGCAAACACTTTGAAACAAAAATCCTGAGGCAGACTTGAGCTTCTTTCCTCTGGCTGCTGCAAAACTTCAAGAAACCAAAATAATAAAATGAGACTCATACATTTTTAAAAATTGCATGAATGAAGATCAGCAATGATATCAGATTTGCCATTGTCCTTGCTGTTGCTCAGTAAGAACCACAGAACAGTGATGTCTTCAGAGACAAGGTGGGGAGGGATGAGCCAAATTTCAATAGTCAGAAAGTGCAAATTGGGCAATAGTCAGAAGGTGCAAATTTCTGTTTGCAAAAGTGAGCCTTTTAAGATAGGCCAGTCCAGAAATGAGACTCTGCAAGGTCTATTGGAACTTGGTTGCAGGATATAATGACAGAATCTCAAAAGCCTGACAATAGGGCTATAACTCTTGCTTGGCATATAGCTTGAAACCCAGCAGAACCGATTCATTACTGTTGACTTAGTCAATAATATTCAGCAATTTTGATTTATTTTATTATTGTACTACAGATAGTCCTCGACTTATGAATGACAATTGAGCCTGAAATTTCTGTTGCTAAGCAAAAAAAATTGTTAAGTTTTATGACCTTCCTTCCCATTGTTGTTAAGTGCATCACTCTAAGTGAATCTGGTTTCCCCATTGACTTTGCTTGTCAGAAGATCCCAAAAGGTGATCACATGACCCTGGAACATTGCAATTGTCATATATATGAGTCAGTTGATAGGCATCTGAATTTTGATCATGTGACCATGTGGATGCTGCAATAGTTGTGTGAAAATGGATCATAAGTCACTTTTTTCAGTTCCACTGTAACTTTGAACAATCACTAAATAAACTGCTATACGTGAAGGACTATCTGTATTATTAGATCCAGCAGTGTACTATTTCATCATATCTCCAGTAATATGATGTA
The DNA here is from genome assembly GCA_017656035.1 of Myanophis thanlyinensis. NCBI lineage: Eukaryota > Metazoa > Chordata > Lepidosauria > Squamata > Homalopsidae > Myanophis > Myanophis thanlyinensis. Next base: position 15,236 of record JAEANM010008957.1, read on the forward strand.
AAAAGATTTCACCGGAGCAATGTATTTCTAGGCATCTTCCCGAGAAACACAGTTTGCATAAAATGATTTTTATATGCTGTAACCATTGAACAACAATTTGATTTTTTCCTAGCTTGGATGTTACAATTTACTGTTTTGTAGTATGAAAGAAGGTCTTTGAATCTACTTCTAGTGGAATTGGTTAGATTTAAACCAATTGAAAAAATGATAAAATATACTGTATATTAATTCATGCTCAGTCCCAAAGATGATTAGGTTACTCAGTAATATGCTTGTTTATGCAAATGATCTGGATTTGAGATTTATTTTTTGTTTTTCAAAGATGCTAAAATTGTTTGTGCTACTTTTTATTATTTTGCAGGAAATTGAATTTTTGGATATTACAAGCATCCGAGATACTAGAGTGGGGAAATTTGCAAAGATTCCTAAAGTAAGTTTATGACATAATACATAAAAGTCTTCTCTAACCTGGTGTCTTTCAAATTTAGGAGACTTTGGCTTTTAAAATTTTGTGAGCCTTCTGGGAATTTAAAAATCAAGGAAAACTGTCATTACATCTTTTGTGATAAACTCAAACCCACAGCTGTCACAAGCACAGAAAAAAAGGAGCAGGGTTTTGATCGTGCAGTTATGACCATCTTGACATTTCTTTTTACCTCCCTGGGATGCCCCTGCTCACTGCTGCTTTATCAGCAAATTAAAAAAAAGCTTCTATAGTAAAAAAATTTCCCTATCCTTTGTAAAAACGTGAAAGGCCATGGGCAATTTGAGATAATAAAAAAAATAATTTATCTTGGAATGGATTTAAGTGCCTGTAGCTGTACTGGAAAAAGTGGATTATACTTTTCCTTTCCCATTATGTTCTCTCCAGCTCTAAAAATCCTGCACAGAAGGTCCTATAGTACGGAGAGATCTCTCCATGTTTGGCCATGGCACCTTCTCTGTTTGGAGCTCTGTTCAGAGAAGGTTTCTGATATGATTTCTGAGAGATCTGAATATAATTCTGCTAGCAGTCTGGCACAGCTGAATACTAACAAATTTTAACAGAAAAGATTGAGGTGGCTGTGCCTCCTTTAATGTGATATAAAGCAACACAATAATGCTGAAGAAAGCAAAGGAGAGCAAAAGTATTGATTTTTAGAAATAAGAGTCAAGTTTCTTACTGTGAACTATCATGGAGGAAGGAAACCTGTGTGCATAAAATTGGTGTGTAGATGTGTGTGAGTTTTATAGGCTACAGAAGTGCACTATTGCTAGGCAGCTGGGGTTTGCACACACTTAAAGGAGTGCAGAAAATAAAAAAGATCAGTTTGAATGGCAACAGTCAAAGCCATGGTCAATCACATAGGGCAGGGGTGGGCAATTACGGCTCCTTCATGACTCGTGGACTTCAACTCCCAGAATTCCTGAGCCAGCCATGC
>JAEANM010008958.1:0-16655 GCA_017656035.1 Myanophis thanlyinensis
CTTTCAGCTCATCTCAAGAGACTATCCAGGCAGAAATTAGCGACAACCCTGTGCCGTGTATATGTTGGTTAATTATTCTTTGGCCAGATTATTTGACAAAGCTCTAAGTCCCTCCACCCTTGAGGACTTTTGCATTAGTACCCATAGAAATACATCTCTTTTTTTCTTTCCTGGAAGGGCATATGGCAAAGAGGATACTACTTCCTCCCTCATTCCCTCCTTGGCAGACTTCACCGGAGAAGCAACCTCTTTTGAACATTGAAGGCAAGAGAGAAAGAAAAGATACCCATTGCATCACCCTTTAGACTCATTTCTTTTATCTGTGGCTATGGTTTTTCCTCTTGTCTCCCAAGTTTATTCTCATACTCCTCTACAGTATAAGTGCTGGTAATGGTTGCTGATGAGTAAGAGAGAAGAGACAGAGGATGCAAGAACATTATGCTGTGATGAGAGATAAAGAGAAAAGGAAGAGTATGTTGAGAAGGAAAATATGAGGATCAGCTGGGAGGAAGAACACCTCAAAAGTTCTACTTCCCCAAGATGGTATTTTGCTTATCAATCCCTTGACGCTGGTTGTAGCAGTGATGGCCACTCTACCTGTCTGTATCCTTTGATCAGGAACTACATTTTGGAATTGAAGGGAAGGTCCAGGCCACTGCTGTTATCATGGGACTTGTAGAATGCAGCTTCCTTGGCTGCAATATAATCTATCCTTTGCTCGAACTTGTAATACACCCATAGCCCCTCAGACCCATCCAAATTCTGCTTACAGAATTCAGTGAAGAAAAGTGCACAATATAGCTCCAAGCACAAGCAGAGTTCCAGTAACATTTAGAATTTCCCCCTCCCCTTGCAATTAAGTGCCATTGAATATAATAATCCTGCTTTCTCTAGCGAGAAATAACAGGAGCGCCTGATCTTATACATGACAATTTCTACATATTTCTCTTTAATCTTTGGTCTAAGCAAAAGAAAAAAAAAGGTTGTGAAATTACTAAACTAGAAACCAGGAAACTGAGTTGTAGTTTTGCCTTAAGCAGGAAATTATCTTGGGCCAATCATTGGTCCCTCAGTCTTAGGAAGAAGGCCATGGCAAGCTACTTCCAAAAATGTTAGCAAGAAAACTGCAAGGACCAATCCAGGCAGTCATTAAGAGTCAACATTGACTAGAAGGCATATCATGCTGCTAAAATGCTGACAGATATCCTTTACTTAAAGGAACTTTTATTCTAGGTAATAGTATTCAGGGAGGGGCTTTATTACAGTGGTCCTTGTCCCAGAAAGGGACAAGGGACATCCATCAGGCTCTTACTGACTGCTTCATCTTTTTGAAGGGGCACCTTCAGAAGGACACCTTTTGTCCCTCAGGGAGGGGTTCCTCTTTAACAAATATTGTGTCCACTATAGCAAAAGAGAGAGAGATGGAGGCAAGCAGACAACAAGAAAGGATTTGAAATGAGAGATGAGGTCATCTGGAACATCTATAAAATTTCCAGGAACCAAGACATGGTGATTTTAGTCTTATCCGAAAACCTTGCTCTGCAATTCTAAACTCTGTTCCAAGCTTCCTCAGTCTGGTATTTTTCAGATGCATTTACTTAAACTTTTTGCCATCTTAAAGCTTCCACAAATCGCACAGGAGCAGCAATATTACCAGATGTGAGCAAAGTCATGAGCTGGGAATCTGGGGAAGCTGCTTCAACCCAAGGCCAGCTGCTGTTCAAATCAGCTTCTCCAGCACTTCAGAAGTCATATGGCTGTCTAAATGGACTTCCAATCTTGGGACATCGGTGAGCATCACATGGAAGTATATTGACCTTCCTTGCCTTTGCCTGTACTGTAATCTGAGACAGCTTTCTCCAACCCCTCTGCCTACAGGATTGCCCAAGTTCCTTCTTTGCCTTAAGCGAAGGCACTTGAAATGTCTAACATGGATCCCAGAAAGATGAAACCATAACAGGCAAGATGCTTAGAAATCATTTGGAAGCAAATGAAAGTGGCAGAAGTGAGCAGGCTTAAGAGCAGAAAGGAGAAACTTTCTACCTTTGTCTGTTCCAAACTGTGGCCACTTTTGGCTTCCTCCTCCCTAAACAAAACTTTATTGTGTGCTGCATCTAATGTACTTTTCACAATTTCATCCTGACAGATTTTTTTTTCCTCTTCCCGTACCCCAGAAAATGATACTTGTACCTTTTCCCAGTTTTATGGGATCCCTTACAAAAAAAAATAGACTTTGCAGCCACCTTGGAGTGTTCACAAACTTAGTCTAAGGAACAAATGTTAGCTGTCTTGTAAAAAATTAGAAGAGACTTTTCAATCATCACAAATCAAAGTCCTCTAGCAGTTTGTAAGGATCATAAAAGATCAAGCATCTGGTCTTTGGTCTGGCAGGTGGGGTTATCAAAATGTATGCCAACTTCCTCTCAAACCCCCCTATTTATCCATTTCTATGGGTGGTCCTTTGACACACATTGTTTTCTTCTCCCTGCTGTTTTACTTCTCTTTGTCTGTGCCTGCTATGCGTCTGGGCTGCCTCTTGTTCAGTCTGTTGGCAAACCGTCTTTTATCATAAGCCTGGCATGTGTCTGTTATGTACATAATAACAAACACCAAATACGTTTGGGTAAAGCAACAGAGTTCAGAACAAACTAGCAATAAAGTGCCCTGGACGCACACACTGCAACAAAAAAACAAACAAAAGGGCATTTGATTTCCCAAACAGATGAATTCTGCTCATTGTTCACTAATCCTGTTCCTTAGACTGTATTCCTCAAAGGCTGGAAGGCCTTTTGGTGATCACATACCTTCTTCCCTTCCCCCAACCATCCTTTTAGTTCTTGTGAATCAGTTTGATCTATTTCCTGGCACGTTATGACCAGAAATGACTTAACCCTTGTGTCATGCTCAGAAGCTCTCAGCAGCCTTCCACGTGCACTGGTGAAGACTTAAGTTTGGAAATTGAGAAAAAAGGAGGCTGTATACTAAGCCCTTCTCCCTGCCCTTGTGTATTGGACCAGGAAACTGGACTGCTGCTCTCTGAGACAAATAAACCCCCAGAGATGTTTAGCATACAATGTAATCAGCTGCAGAAGACAAATGCATTCATGTCTAGGGATAAGAGGATTCTGCTTGGCTTTTTCTGGGAAAGGACCCAAGATGTTATGTGTTGCCACCAAATTATGATTTAGTATTTACAACTCTTGAATCAACATTTTTTGCTTTAGAAAAGAAAGGGATAATTTCAAATGCCATTTCCTAGGAGTTATAATGCTCTTCCTCCTCCTCCTCCTCCTCCTCTTTGCTCAGCCAGAGAGTTCAGCAACAATGGAGAAAGGAATTACATTGGCAGAGGATATGGTGAAAAGAGGGAGGGTTGAAAAGAGCATTCCCCTCAAAAATACTGGCCTGGCTAACAATTCAGCTCCGAATAACTGAATTTTGATGGTGACATTTCTGACTGCAGCAATTCTAGATATTAAGCAGCCACAAGAAAAGCATCTTTCTTCTCTAGACTGGCTGATTGAAACAACCCACTCCCCTTTTGTGCACTGTAGAGAAAAGCCTAGAGATGAGGCTCAAGGCTACTCTAAGGGGACGCTTTTGAACTCTCCCACACTGCCCGAGATGAAGGGAGTGTATATGATCTGGAAGAGAACCGGCCCGGACTTTCTCTGGGAAAAGTCGGATTCCCAATCAGGGAAAACTGCGAAGGGCAAGAATAAAAACGGCTGGGAGGAGCCCTCTCGTTAGAGCCCCGCGTTGTTTCTCTGCAGCCTTGAGTTCTTGCAGAAGTATAAAGCAGACAGATAAAGACACCCCGTTAGGTATTGTGCCCAGTTTGCCATGCCGGCTGAGCACCATGGGTGCGGGGTCACAACTGCTCTCTGGACTGAGGGTCCAGGCGGGGAACGAGGGCGGAAGCGAAGGAGCGAGTTGGGTTCTCCCCAGCGGCGCTTTCCGTCTCCGGGGGCGGGCAAGGCCGGCTTGCGGAACCGCTGGCCTCGGCCTCCTCCAGTCCAGTCCGGCTGGGCAGGGGAGCCTTCTCTGCCGGCCGCTTCTTCCCAGCACCGCCGCCCCGTCCTTCGGCTGAGTCACACTCGCCTTTGGCAGCAGCAGCCGCCCGGGCCTCGCCGCCAGCCGCCCCGCCTGAACCTTGGCCGCTCGGCAGGCGCGAAGGACCAGATGGCAGCCCCTCCCTCCCGCCCCACCCTCCGGGCCGCCGCGTGGAGAGCAGCATCAACTGCCCCCCCCGCCCCCAAGCCCCGCCGGGCAGCCCCGGGCACTCACCCAGCTAGGCGGTGTGCGCGGAGCCCGCCATCCCTTCTTCCGCGGTCGTTGCGCGTCGTTGCTGCCGGTCCCGATGGGGCGTCCCGTGGCCCGCGTCGCGCCCGCCCTCTGCCCCGAAGTTCTCCCTCGCGGGGTAATAATCCGCGCTGCCCCCACGAAGGCTGAGCAGGGCTGGACGAGGAGTCGTTGCGGACGCCGCCAGGCTTCTTCCTTGTCCGACGGGCGGGCTTCCTCCTCCTCCTCCTCCCCCCTCCTCCCTCTCTCGTTCTTGGCAAGCTGGCAAGTGAGGCGGCTCTGCGGGTCACCCCGGGACACCAAGTGGCCGCCCCCTGCACGAGGCGCCGGTCTCGGGGTGCCAGCCGGGAAAGGCGGTTACGTGGACCTGTTGGCCCCGCCGGCACCACGCCGGGCTTGGACGCTGCTGTGGGTGGGAGAACGCCAGGCTGGTGTGACGCGACCCCCGCCCAGCCCAGCCCAGCCCAGCCGCTCACACGTTGGCGGACGGTTCCCCTCTTCCTCAGATTTCTTCCTTCGCTCCTTCCAAACACACCACACGCGCACACACCCCCTTCAGAAAGTCTCACAAATTGGGGCGGGCGTGGGGCGGGCGGCAATCTGTTTATCTTTGTGTCAGATTTTCTCGGGGGAGGGTGGGGGAGGGTTGGGGAGGGCGGAGAGAAGCTGGGGACTAACCCCTTCCTTCCCACCGCCGTGTCTGAGAGCCGGGTTCGGAAAAGCGCCGAGCCGAGAGTCTTCGGGAACAGAGCTCCGGAGCCAGCGCTTTTTATTTATTTTTGGTTTATTTTTTGTTTGGTTGCCGAGGCGTTTGCGTGTGCCCGCGCCTGCGCTCGCGCACGGGCAATGCAACCTCCCCTCCAGGCTTTCGGTTTATTTCCACTTCGGGGCAACAATGCCAGTCTTCCGACAGAGACGGGCGTGGCGCGCCGAGAAGCTGCGGCGCGGTTTCCAGCTTTTCTCAGGAAAGACGGCGTGTCTCGGCCTCACGGAGTCGGACAGCCTCCCCACCATCACCCTGGGAAATTTCAGGGGAGAAACCGGAGGAAATGGGGAGGAGGGGCAGCTTCGTTTCAAAGGTCCAGCTGTGGAGCTGGTCCTTGCCCCCTTCCTCCCACCCTCCCAAATTAAACTCCAGCGTGGGAAGTGTTGTACCTCTTCCCCTTATCTTCGTTTTCTCGTCTGAAAGGAGTTTCTTGGGTTTTCAGAATTCCACACACACACACACACCTTTTTAAAAAAAAAAAAAAAGAAAAGGCTGCATATGTTTTTTGAAGGAACTGGACTTAACTGATCTTGACTGCCAGCTAAAATTCACAAAGGAGAGTCTGGGGACTGGTCTTTCAAAATGTCCCAGCATCTCCCGAATGATGGACTTGCTGGTAATGCACAGGTAACAGGTCAGACCTCTTTCATAGGCTCCTCCTCTTCATCCTCACTGGAAGTGGAATTTTATAGTGAAGGTTGGGGTAGATTCACCTGACAGTCACCTTTCACATTCTTTGGGAGCCACATTCTCTACAACAGACATTACCTGTCAATTCAGCTCTTTCATTGCAATAATAATAGTAATAGATTGTATTTATTTATTTATTTAATCACATTTATATACCGCCCCATCTATATAAATAAGAGATTGTGCTAACTTTTTTTTCTTAATATTTTATTTATACCTTTTTTCTTTAGTATACATGAAATTCAATATTTGGATTGCGCTAACTTTTGAGCATCGCCTGCTGAAGCAAAGCAAGTTTACTTTAGCTTGCCATCTGGCAATTCCATATATCAGGGCTTCTCAAAATTTTCCTTCATTTTGCCCCAAACCGTTTTACTCAATGCAAATAAAACATTTTAATTCAATTTAAAAGTGTCTGTTGTGATGGGGTAATTGGATTTGTGTGTTGTTATCCAAAGAAAAATCACTTTTACCCAATTCTGGGAACCTACCCAGCTTAAGAAGCAGTGCCATGTAAGCTGCTTTGTGTTTTAAGAAGCATGTTTATGAACTTAAATATACATCAAGCAAACAAAGTAAACTAAAAATATAAATTTGAAATTAAGATCATCAGTTTAAATCTTTGAAGCTGCACTTCTATGGAAGGATACAACATACCTAGAACATTTTTTTAAAAGAAAAATCCATTCAATATGTCTGATTCTCAGATACTGCCTGGATAGGTCCCTACAATTTCCTTAAGAAGATTTTTCAGAAGTAGTTTGTTCTTCCTAGGCTGAGACAAAATAACTGGTCCAAGATCACAAATCCAGCTTTGTGCCTAAGGCAGGACTTGAACTCATGGTCTCCTGGCTTCTAGTCGGATGCCTTAAGCACTACACCAAACTGGTCTCACCCAGCATTTAAATGGAAGCAATATTGTTGTGAGACTTCTCTTTAATCATTGTAGGATTGTTTTTTTCATGTAAAAAGATTGAAGTTCAAGTATTAGTTTTGTTCAGCTGCGGCTAAGCCCAAGAAAACAATGGAAGGAGACATTGTCCAAAACATCTGGAAGGGAAGGGACAAAATGGCTTGAGATCAAGTGGACAAAAGAGGAAATCTGATTAGAGGCAAATGACTGGAAAAAGAAAACTGCCTATGGTATGAAGTGCTTTTATTTCCCCAGAGTATAGCAATAGCATTTAAAGATATGCTGCTTCATAGTGTTTTACAGCCCTTTCTAAGCGGTTTACAGAGTCAGCTTATTGCCCCTAACAATCTGGGTTCTTATATTACTGACCTTGGAAGGATGGAAGGCTGAATTAACCTTGAGCCCATCAGGACTCAATTCCTGGCCAGTGGGCAGAGTTAGCCTGCAATAATGCATTTTAACCACTGCACCACAACGGCTCCTAATATATTTACTTCTTGATTTTGGGACAAGAAGTTTAGATCACACTTATCTCCATATTGATCATCCCATCCATTTCTGAAAATCAAGTAAAACAATAGGTGATGAATACAATAGGATAAGATTTATCATCCAGCTACACCCTTGTTCAGCAGTTAGGATTTCAGTCAGAGAAAGGTCACTCATAAGAACGGTTGTAAATAATAGAGATAAGGAGCATAAAGCAAATAATAATAAAAAAGAGCTTGGTAGATTGCCTATGTCATACCTCAGTAATATAGCTCTTATCTTGCCAAGGAAGCTACCAGCTTTTGATTTATACCTTAGGCCATTTTTAAAAGAACACCATGTGTGAACTCTTGAATGTGCATGCTTTTGAATTAAGGGTGGCCATAATTCAGTAACCAAAGACAAATTGTGGTAGAGTTATTAGTTATACCAAATTAGTCAGAGAATGATAGAGGAAGAGAGGAATCAAAAGGCACTGAGAGCGAGACTGAAGCTGTGATGACTAGACAGATTCCATCAGAATTAACATGCCACCGGTCCATTTCTGATAACAACAATGCGATTTGGAGAATCAGCTGGGTTCACCAAAAATGACACATACGGTATTTTTTAAAAACAAGATGAGCAACTTCAGGATACCACTCTGATTTTTGTTAGAATTTCATGTGAAAGTAGTGGCTGAGTGAAGGCTTGTGTTTATTAAAATTCAGAGGGTGCTTTCAGTGTGTTGGGTAACTGGGTACTCAGTTAGGTAATCCAATTTTTGGCGGGTAATCCTTTCAGACAAAATTCAATACTTTTTTTTCCCACCCCAAATTTTCCTCATTTGAACAGTCAAAGAAAATGTCAGTTGCAGTCCTTCCAGTTAAAAGAGGCTCTGGCAACAGTAATATTTAATGCTCTTGTCACCTCTTGCTCTAATACAAATTTGCAATGCTGTTTTAAAAACGACTTGGAAGCTACAGTTGGTGCAAAATGCAGTAGCCCTCTTGGGAGTATGTGAAGAATCACTGTTTTCATGCAACACTGTTGCCATTAAGTACCAATAGGCTGGCTATTCAGTTCAAAGTGCTGGTTTTGCCTTATAAAGCTCTACATCAGTGTATCTCAACCTTGGTGACTTTAAGATGTTTGGACTTCAACTCCTCAAATTTCCCAGCCAGCAAAGCTGGGACTTGAATTCTGGGAGTTGAAGTCCAAACACCTTAAAGTCGCCAAGGTTGAGAAACACTATTCTACATGGTTTGGCACCCAATTAGCTGCAGGAGCATCTGTTTCAAACCACCCATCTGGTCTATGCATTCCAAGTAAGGCTAGGGAAGGCTAGAGGAGTTTGCGGGAGGAGTAATCAGAAGCCAATGCCCCTCACTAATAAACCAGTCCTCTGGAATAGGCCCTATCTATTATGCCGTCCCTTCCAATAGGACAGGAAAAATAGAACTAAGAGAGTTTTTAATATCAGAGGTTGTGAGATAGAGATTGGATCATAAATATGATGCATCAATGTTGGCATTACATGTTGCAACTTTTAGGAGTTCTTGGAGAGTCAGATGGTATAAAAATAAAATAAATTTAGAAATGAAAAAGAAGGAAAAATACCTGTTGTTCAACGTTAAAAACTCAAAATCCTTTATAAACCTATGGCCTATCTTGTTAAGAATTCACCAATATCTCCTCAACTCTCTATTCAGGGATGTATATGCAGAAAATGTACAGCAATGGAAACTGAGAATTTAAGCAAATACAAGTAGTCCTTGACTTACAAAGGTTCATTTAGTAACTGTTCGAAGTTATGACACTGAAAAAAGTGACTTATGACCATTTTTCAGACTTACGACCAATGCAGCATCCCCATGGTCCCATGATCCAAATTCGTACACTTGGCAACTCACTCATATTTGTGATGGTAGCAGTTTCTCGGGATCATGTGATCCCCTTTAGAGACCTTCCAACAAGCAAAGTCAATGGGAAAGTCAGATTCACTTAACAACCATGTTAACTAACTTAAGAACTTCAGTGATTCACTTCTATGGCAAGAAGTCATAAAATGGGGCAAAACTCACTTAATAAACATTTCGCTTAGCAACAGAAATTTTGGGCTGAATGGTGATCTTAAATTGAGGACCAGTGTAATTGTTCTGGAAAGGTTGCTCATCTTGGAAACTGGTTGAGGAGCCCAACTTTTGACCTATGCTGGAGGAAATTATATCTAATAAACTCATCCAAATGATTTGGAAACTATTTGCCAAAACTGTTGTATGGTATAATGATGGTAGCTTCAAACATGATTCTACGAAATTTTTTACTGGAAACATGCATGTAAACCATGCTGATTATATTTTTGCTGTATTAGAGCAAACCAGCATATACAAAAGTCAGATGTAATAATGCAATCTCTGGAAATTAAAATATCATACTTGAAGCCCATCATTTTTGTCTTGTACATTGATGATTTAAAATCCAGATTCTGATTCAAAACTCTTCTTCATACATTTCATAAAACAAGCAGCCTTCCTCATCTGGTGGTGTTTAAATATGCTCAACTGCATAATTTTCATACAATTTCAGATCAGCAGAATCCTACAGATTTGGAAACCATGTACTGGTATTTGCAAGAAAAGAACAGAAAGAGGGCAAGCATCTTTGGAAGTCCCTTTTTTCTATTATCCTGTGTATTCTGTTATCCAGCATCTCTGTTGGCTCATGAGAAAGCTGACTACTTTTCTTACCTCACTGGATAGCTAAGAAAAAAATACTTCAGCATCAGTCAATACATGGCATGAATTAATAAATTTAATCCTTGACATCAGGATGAAGAAAACAATGCACTATTTTCTTTTTTTGTTTTCCTGCCCTTGCGTGACCCACTATCCATTAGCAGTTGTAATTGCTCTCAAGAAACTCAGATCACAATTCAGTAATAATTTTTCACTCACTACAAATCAGAATTCAGTAATAACTTTCACTCATTACAGGGTGAGAAACTCACACTTCCTTTATGCCACAGTGATCTACTAGAAATGCCCCCTGCTGCATTGCAGGATCCTATATCTATGCGGAAACATATGCAAAGCTAATTCTGCATCTGAAACCAAGCAGGTGTTAATAGGAGTCCATTTCTCCAGTTAACAAAATGGAACATCTTGTTTGGCCAACATCCTGGAAACCACAGGTGGTCAGGCCACTTCAAAAGGTTTGCTTAAGATGAGCTATTCATGAGAGTCCATATCCTCACATCTCCTGAGTAGAGAAGCAGCTGCTCTGCCACAATATTCAGCTTAGCCTTTCCAGTTCCTACTCAGCCCTATGGGACCACATTCAGTTTTCAATTTCTAACAAAGAGATGTATCAAAGCATATTTTTGCCCTTTGATCCAGGAACTTTATTTATTTATTTATTATTTAAATTTCTAAACCGCCACTCTCCCAAAAAGGGACTCCGGGCGGTGAACAACCATCTAAAAAAAAGCAGTAACCAACTTGGCTGCTGTATACTCAGTGGAAAAGTAAATGTGCATTTTGCACAGATTCAGGCAACTGTTTCACACTTCGGCAGAGGTGGAGATGATGGCTCAATCTTAACTTTAAGCAGGATCAGCTTCCTCCTTAGTACCTTCCTGGCATTGCAAATATACCCTCATTCAGAATTCCTAGCAAGCACTTGGCTAATTGATGTTGCTGGCTAAGGATGCTGGAAGTTGCCTTAACATATCAGAAGGCACATGTAGGTTAGGGGTAGGCTGTCTTCCTTAGACATCACACTTAAGGATTTAAAGCACTTCTGGATCACAAAGCAACTCAGGGCCCATATTGCACTGGCAGAAAACAGGACAGAGATCTAAGGGGAGAGTTGGAGATTGATTCCTGTAACGTGCCTACTGTATTTTAAATAACATTTCAGTGTTTCCAAGCCTATGGGCTAGGTTGGCCAGACCAGCTACAGCAAACACTATTTCATTGAGAGCCATATCATGATTGTGTTTGACCGTGGGGGCCAGGGTTGGCGTGGCCAGGGTGGGCGTGGCCAGCTCAATGTCACTCATGTCAGGGGGCCTGTGGTGGCCTGAGCACTCTGCCAGCGAAAATGGGCTCCTGAGCTCTGTTTTTGGCTGCAACGCTTCCTCAAACCCTCTGCCAGAGAAAATGGAGCTTGGGAGGGCCCAACTCCATTTTCTCTGGCAGAGGGTTGAAGGAAGCCGTTGCAGCCAAAAACAGAGCTCAGGAGCCCATTCCCGCTGGCAGAGGCACCATGGGCCTGTCCTTTGCTGTTTCCAGGGTGGCCCTGTGGGCCAGACCTAAGCACCCCGCAGGCCGGATCCAGACTCTGAGCTTTGAATTTGACATCCTGATCTACAAATTCTAAGATATTGGCCAATAAAGGGCAGGAAACCATTTATCATTTGATTATCATCTTTAAATAATGATCATCATGTTGAGAGAGATCTCAGGAGGCCAGAAAAAAGAGAGACTTAAGAGAGTAGCCATCTAAGACAACCACCTCAGTATTGTAGATGTTGAATTTTGTAGCAAGTGAACTGGTTGAGTCCAGAGTGTCTTCAGTTTTTTGGTATATTACTAGACTGGTCTTTTAAGTTTCCTGCTTTTCAAGCATAAGTTGTTTTCAGCTGCCCAGATTCATATGAGATGGATGGCTATATAAATCAAAATAAATAAATAAATAAAACAATTATTTACTTATTTTTGTTCTCACTGGGCTTCATTGGAATTTTTAGATTAGAATAGAATAACAGAGTTGGAAGGGACCTTGGAGATCTTCTAGTCCAACCCCGTGTTTAGGCAGGAAACTTTATACCTATGACTAACAGCCAGTTCCAGACTTCTAAGGAAAGTGCATTGTCTGAAGATGTGAGACATGTATTTATTATGTAAATGATTATAAATACAGTATTTTATTATAATTCTAAAACAGTTCAAAATGCTGAGGGCCCTTTTTCTGAATGGAAAGGGCCCTTAGATATCTGGATAGCATTAGATAAATAATCAAGGTATTTTCCCCTTTCCATCAAGAATAGTTAATTATCCTGAGAATTGCCATCATCAGAACATCTAGGCAAGAAGGCATAATACTGATTTTAAAGGTTACAAGAAAATTAAAATACAGAAAGGAAAAAAAACATATTTTCTTGCCCTTGCCCAATAAATTTAATAATGAAGGGGAAGAAAAAATTGGAATGTCCACACACATTGTGTGTATGGGTGGTGGGTGGGAGGCAGTTAGGATATCTAAACCAGATGTGTGTCATTCATCATGATGGTCCAGCCTCTTCCAAAATGAAATCCTAGAAGCAGCTGGACATTTATTTCTCTATTGCACCATCTTTGAGCAAAGTGCTCTGGTAGACTGACACCTAGTGGCAATTTATGCTCATTGCAACAAGCACAAATATGAAAGGAAGGGAAGGCAGACTCTGGGAAAGGCAGAGTTTGAGAGGTTTGCTTAACTGGGTTGACAGGGGTATAAATTAGGGCTATAAAAATATCCTATGGTCATTAGATGATTGTGGCTTGTCTGACCAAGAAGGAAGGCATTACATCTGGCTCTGTTATTGCTTAGTAGTTAATTGTATGAAGAAATAAAGCCAGTAGTCAGCAACTTCATAAATCAGAAATAGGAATGCAGTGGTCTTCAAAACTGTGGTTGAACTGCATCGTTCATCAATTCCAGGCATAATTGCTAAAGCTCAGGCTAAATGGGGCTTTAGTTTAAGAACGCCTGAAAGGCCACATGATCATCTCCCACCCAATGAGATAACCTTACATTTCTGTTCTAACATAAGACTTGAGTTAAACGGGTTAAAGTAACCGAATGTAACAGCAATAGGGAAAATACTATTGTTACAAAGTTGTGAGCAGAAGCTAAGCTCTTTTTGCAGCTTATGTTCAAAATCCAATAGCACAGTCTATCATTTGAAGGCAGAAACACTGTAAAAATGTAGTGTGTATGCCTTAAAGGAGGCTTAAAAGAGCTGAGCTGATCAAACTCTCCTCCAAATGTTTAAAATCCTGGATTTCCTGCTCCTGCCCCTCTGTGTGATCTCCCCCCTCCCTACTTTGTCCTCACACTACCCACTGCAAATCCCAACCATGGCCATTTGCCAATTTTAACAAAATATGTTAGCCTGAAACAGTTCTATTACATTCTTTCTGATTTTTGATGTCAGATATAGCAGCCTAGGGTTGCAAAGTTATGCTAGTTTGTTGAAATACGTAAGTTTACTTAAACCCAGGCTGAGTTCTGTTAGAAAGTATGTATAGAATAGGAAATCATTAGCTGAAAACAACTAATTGGGATTTGACAGCTTTGTTCAAACAGTCCAGGAATAGCCAGTGTTGGTTCCAAATCATAACATTTGAGCAAACCACTCATGCTAAGTAAGCAAAGGCCCATATGTCCTGGTAGTTCCAACCTGAAGAACGGAGCCCATGGGATTGTAGAACTGTCCCCAATTGGAAATGATGGGCAGGTGGTGAACTGGAACAGAAGAAATAGGACAGAGAAAATCAGCAATATAATTGAGGTCTATAATTTGCAGACTTAAAGTCCCAGGACTCTTTCATTCATTATCCAATGACCACAGAAATGTCAAGAATCTACCGTTGATGCAGCCTCTCCATAACCAGGTCTGGCTTGATGAACTGGATGGAATGGTGGGCTTGATCCAGGACAGTGGTGAAATTCATTTTTTTTACTACCAGTTCTGTGTGAGTGGCAACAGGATTAAACATCACCAAACACAGAATTAAACTTCACCAAAGTTACAATGTAATAAGGGGAGAGGCAGTTTCTGTGAGCAAGGCAATAAAGATTAGGCTAGAAACAATTGCCTTATTCACAGGATTAACCCTGTAAAGTTAATCTTTAAAGGATTAACCCTGCAAAGTGGGAAAAAAACAAAAGGAGATTTCTTTTAATAACTGGTTCTATAGAACCGGTGCCAACCAAATTTCACCTCTGATCCAGGAGCAGGCACTGTGCCTCAGCCCAGAAATTGATCAAGTGCTAAAGAACATGACTTCATGCTAGTTAAGCATTTTGAAGGCATGGTAGACATTTCTGCAGCATTTGACGGTGCACATTTAAAGGGAAGTGCCTCACACACTCCTGGATTTGGTGGAGAGTAGGCCACCCTTCAATTAGATGCCCCACAGGTACAGTTGAACACATATCCAGGATGGGCACAACAGCCACTTGTTACTATGCCAATGTTAGTGCTACTCAGCTCATGACTATTGATGGACTGCAAGAGTAGATTCTTCCACACTTTGCTTTGGAGGTAACCACTAGAGAATTCAGGTTACACAGTTTGATGAGCGGTGACCCCAGGGACAGAAAGGCATCTTGTCACTGAAGAGTATCGAACAGTACAGTGCAATTTGATGCAAGCTTCCCAGGCCCGTCCTTTAACAAATGTCGGATGAAAGTGGAGAAGCAGGGAACTCCCAAGCCTCCATCTTTGATGTTGGACTGGAAGTATCCCGAGGGAGTATCTGCTGAAAAACAGTATCAAAGACCTTGGTGACATCTGGGAAGAGCATTGCACAATGCTTTGATGTGGACCCTTTGGATTGGAAGATGGAATGGAACAAAGTTGTCACTTCAAGACTTTCTTCAGGAAGACTTGTTGCAAGGGGAAAGAGTGTATCATAGAGTCACCTAGCCAGGATCTTATGGAGGATGCCAAGGATTTGTAGGAAGTTAGCATCCAGCCCTCTCCTAGAAGAATGAAATATTATAGGAAATACTAAAAAAGGCAGAATATTTTATTTTCCCCAAAAGATAAATATTAGGATGACCATATTTGATAGCCAAAAAAGAGGACGGGGGGGCGGGGGCGGCGTCGGGGGTGGGTGGGTGGGGGCGGGGGTGGCGTCAGGGGGGCGGCGATGTCGGGGGGGCATCGGCGTCAGTGTCAGGGGGCAGCATCGGCGGGGCGTCGGCATCGGGGGGGGCATTGACAGCATCGGGGGGGGGGGGCGGGCTGGCTTCCCTTCGCCGGAAATCGACCGCAAATCCAGACTCGGCTGAGAAGCAAGAAGCTTGTTCCGATGACACAGGGAAGGCGGGACCTCTTGCTGGAGCCTCTCGCTTTTCTCCATTTGACCGGACATGACATCGCCACTTTTACGTCCAGTCCGGGGCATCCGGGTAAATTTATAAAATTTATAAAACCCGCCCAGACGCCCCGGACTGGACGTAAAAAGAGGACATGTCCGGGCAAAAGAGGACGGTTGGTCACCCTATAAATATATTTCTAAAGACAAACTCAGAGCCTCAACTCCCTGCCCCCCTCTCCCTCCCCAGCTTATCTACAAAACAAAGACTTGGATGATGGGATTATCTTTCAGGACAAAGCCATTCAGCCACAAACAAAGCCCCCATCATTACACCACAGAGCAAGATTCAGCCAAGCCTACAAAGCTACCCCACATAGCCACCTACAACCAATCAGGATACTTGCCCTTGCCACAGGAACAGGAAGCAACGTCATAGCCCAAGAGAGGGTATAAAATCTCTCTCTCTCAGCCATGTGGATCCTTTTTCGCCAAGGACCTCAAGCCATGGTCCTGCTCCATCAATAAAACTACCCTTCCAAGCAGATTCCATGTTTCTAGTGTCTTTCTCCCCACTTGGAACTGAACTCAGATGGATATTTCTTCCAACAGATTATAGATGCAATCAAGGGCTGGTAATAATTTGGCTCAATGGATTCTGTGTCTCCAGCAAAAATAAGAGCAGGCCAGATGTTGGGTTGGGTCACCAGCCACAGGTTGAATTAGGTCATTAGCAAAAGTTGGTGCCAGGTCAGGATGTCTGAAGCAGGAACTGAGAGTAGGTGAGGCACACTAGAACTCATGTCCCACAAAGCCATGGTGATTTCTAACCAGAGTGATAACATCCAGGAGAGACCACTGGGCTAAGCATAGTTAATTCTGGAAGCGTTGAAGACTGACAACCAGTAGGTCCTCTCTGTCTAACAGGAGAAGGACCACGATACACGTTCCTCCGGTGCCCAGATAACACGGTGGAAGCGGCATCTTTTCTCCAGAGTTTATACATGCTGTGCTCTGCAGATGGATTTGTTGCTCCAAAGTTGGCTGGCGGTCTTGGGCCGTACACTGGATGGGAAAGCATCGCTGGCCATGTTCTTCCAGAAGATCTGCTCAGCCATTCAGCCTAAGTTCAACCAGACTGAAGGGCACTGGCAATCAGGATCAAGGTGGCAGCTGCCATTTTTGATTAGTGAAGATGTTGCATGGCAAAGTGTAAGAATTTGAGAGCACTTGAACCCCAGAGAAGGCCCGTAGTGCCAGGGGCTCTCTTGTACAGTAGGTGATTCACTGATGTTTGGGGGTGGTATTGCTTTTTATTTGTTATATTGGGTTTTTATCTTTCTAAGCCAGGGGTGGGCAATTATGGCTTCTTCATGACTCGTGGACTTCAACTCCCAGAATTCCTGAGCCAGCATGGCTGGCT
>JAEANM010008959.1:0-16655 GCA_017656035.1 Myanophis thanlyinensis
TAATTAATTTAGTGATCGTTTGAAGTTACAACCCTGAAAAAAAGTGACTGATGACTATTTTTCGTACTTCTGACCATTGCATCATCCCCGTAGTCACACGATCAAAATTCAGAAGCTTGGCAACTGACTCATATTTATGACGGTTGCAGTGTTGCATGTGATCAGCTTTTGTAGTCTCACAAGACAAGTCAAATGGGGAAGCCGGATTCACTTAACAACCATATTGCTAATTTAACAACAGCAGTGGTTGACTTAACAATGTTGGCAAGAAAGGTCGTAAAACAGGCAAAACTCATTAAAAAATAATTCACCTTAGCAACAGAAAATTTAGGCTCATTTGTGGTCATAAGTTAAGGACTACCTGTATTCTCACCATTGCTTTTTGGGAGGGGATTATATGCACACAAACCTCCATATTTACTCTGCCCATTCTCCTAACACTGCATTAGTGATAAAAAAAAACTGAGCTTCTCCCATCACGCAGACATTATAGACACAACTCCTGGATTAAGACAACAGGTTATTTTCCTGTATTTTCCAACAAAAGAGGAAACTTAAACAGCAAATGCCAGTGTCAAAATGTTAGGGCAGGGACGCATGAGGGTAGCTAATCCATAGATTATGCTGGCCAATTGACCAATGTATTCTTAGCTTCAGAGTCTCCAGGGCAGCTTATATTCTTAAGGACTCTAGATAAGAAGGTGTAGTGTCTGCTTTTCCAATGAAAACAAACCACGGGCTTCTTCCACGATAATAGATAGAATCTTGGTTTGAAACTCATTTTGAAAACGACTGGGAAGTTTTCTTTCCAAAAACCTCCAATGAAGAAAGCTAGACTTCTTTCCAATTTGAAATGCAACTGGTTTTTAAATCCCTCTAGGACAAATCTGGCCTTTTTTTTCTTCTTCTTTCTTGACTACAGTATTTCTGTCCCCTCGATAGCTGACAATATCTTTACATTTGGAGAAAAACCAGGGACCTCAAGTTTTTAAGACATTTCTCATTTGGGAAATTAATCATCATAAATGGCATTAAAGCAGCAAGAAGGACGTTTACATCCTCCTCCCTTGCTATATTTATTGGCTACGGATAAAGAATGAAATATCTGCAAATATTCCTTAAGGCTGGTTTCCTCCCATCCCAGTTTAAATACCCTTCTCCTTCCGGCATTAATACCCTGGTTACTCATCATGTACTGATTGGTTTGAGAGACAATTATAGTCAGACTGTGAAGAAAAAGAAGATGACAGTTCACAGCAACACCCCGTTGATGTCTGCAGTCAGTACCTTTCCCCTTGCAGAAAGCCCATTCTAGAACATAAAACATAAAATCGTAGGGCTGGAAGGGACTTCAGAGGTCTTCTAGTCCAACCCTGTGTTCAAGAGATCTTATTATCATGCTGGTCCAGTTTATTTTGGAAAATCCCCAGTGATGGAGCATCCACAAGTTCTGGAGGTAATCTGTTCCACTGATTAACTGTTCGAAAGTTTTGCCTTGCTTCTAGGCCGCATCCGTCTTTAACAAACTCGACTTACGAACACAACTGAAGCCCAAAATTTCCGTTGCTAAGTGAAACAGTTAGGTGATTTTTGCTCCATCTCATGACCTGTCTGGCCCTGGTTGTGTAGTGGGAGTTGTTAATTTAGCTGGACTGGGAGTTGGAGTCCACCCATCTTAAAGCATGCAGACTGGGGGATTCTGGGAGTTGGAGTCCACCCATCTTAAAGTTGCCATGGTTGAGAGACACTGCTATAAGGAAACAAGGAGCAAGAGTTATAGGGAATAGGACTGAAAAAAATGCAAGGTATTATTTTTCTTGATCAGTCTTCCAGGACAATGCGTACCGAAGGCGGCAAGCAAATAAAAAATGAAAAGGATTATCAAAACTAATCCTTCCTAAATTATCCCTGACAGTTCTCTTGCTCGAGCAAGGGGTTGGACTAGAAGACCTCCAAAGCACCTTCCAACCCTATTATTCCATGTTCTATGATTCACATGTGTTCAAACCATGAGTCCTCATTCACAAATCCAGCTTCGGCATAGGGTTGGGCTTGGCCCAACGGTGGATGTAAAAGACAAGGAATCACAGATGGCCCAAGGTACAAATGAGCAAGTATCCTTTTCCCCATGCCAGGAAGAGGCAAGTGATGAAAACGGGAGAGAAAAAGGGGAGGTGTCAAATAAGGAGAGGCAGTCTGTTCACACAGCACCGGTCTTGGTTTAATCCCTTCTGCAGTCATCTCTGCCCCCACCCAAGTGAAAAATCATCCTTTCTGTCCCAAAGGTGTTTTTTGTTTTGTTTTTTTTCAAGAGGCAACTGGACTTTCTGGTTTTTCTTTCGAGATGTTTCGCTTCGCCTCCAAAACGTCTGGAGAGCTGAGGAAGCTTCTTGGCTGAGAAGCGAAACGTCTTCAAAGGAAAACCAGAAAAATCCAGTTGCCTCTTGAAAAAACAAACAAACAAACCCACCTTTGGGACAGCCATGACTTTGGATGATTAAGATTGTCCTTTCTGGTTTTTCCCCTATCTGAGATGTAAACGAAGAACAAACACCCTTCTCCCCATATTGCAACCCCATCTCCCCCCTCTCCCTCTTCCCAGCCTCCCCCCCCTCAATGCCAGACCAGCTGCTGGATAAAAGGAAGGAGCAGCAGGACAATGGGGTCCCCCAGGAACATTCAGGGGTGACAATCACAGAAGGCCAGCTGGAAAGGGGGTGGGTGAGACAGGATACAAGGGAGGAAAGAGAAATTATTCACCCCTCCCTCACATTCACAACACAGGAATCCCCTGACCCCCACCCCCCAAAGGCAGAATAGGCTCCAGCTGTCCATTTTCCCCCCTGTCCTGAAATGGTACAGCCTGAGATTCTAATTTGTTGTATACGTAGTCCTCGATTTGTAACAGTTCATATAGCGACTGCTCAAAGTTGCAATGGAAAGAAAAGGGACGTGTGACCAGTTTTCACACAACCATTGCCGCATTCCCCACCACGGTCACGTCGTCAAAATTCAGACGCTTGGCAACTGACTCGTATTTATGACGGTTGCAATGTCCTGGGGTGACCTTCCAATAAGCAAAGGGGAAGTCAGATTCTAACACGATGCAGGAGCTGTAAATGAATAAACCACATAAGGAGGGGCTTTACAGGGTGGCCTAATTAATTAATTCACTAACTAATTAATTAATTAGATTTGTGGGCTGCTCATCTCATCCGGTGACTAATTTGCAGAACATGCTGCCTTAAGATTTGTCACTACCAAAAGCTGAAGAATTCACATTTCCTAACAGTATCCATAGAAATTCAGAGAAATTGTCTTTTTTATTCTCTTTCTCTTTCACCTCAATAATAGTCCTCAACTTACAACCAGAATGGAGCCTGAAATTCCTGTTGCTAAGTGAGAAAATTTGTTAAGTGAGTTTTGCCCCATTTTATGACTTTTCTTGCCACATTTGTAATTAGTAACAGGGTTACTAATTATATTATAACATAATTATAATAATTATTATTATAATATAATAATTATATTATATAATAATATAATTAGTAACAGGGTTACTAATTATATTATAACACGGTTGTTAAGCGAATCTGGTTTCCTTACATTGACTTTGCTTGTCACAAGGTCGCACATGATCCTGGGATGCTGCAACTGTCATAAATGTGAGTCAGCTGTCGAGCATCTGAAGGTAAATCACATGACCATGGGGATGCAGCAATGGTCGTAAGGGTGAAAAATAGACATTTTTTTCAGTGTTGTAACTTCAAACAGTCACTAGGTGAACTGTTGTAAATTGAGGACTCCCTGTAATGTGTGTCCTCAATGTGAAACAAAACATGGATGAGCGACATAATATTCTGCTTCATTTTCAGGGCTTTTACCAGATGGAACTCTGGTTCTACTCATCTGAGTAAAGGTTGGGAAGACACAGGAAATCCACATTACCAAATGGCAGACAGAAAACAGAGCTGGATTCTTTCGCAGCATTGGGACACCCTAGCTTAGCCTGTGGCTCTTGACCCAATTAAATTAAATTTAAAACAAATCTTTACTAGGTCATAGGCCAGCATGGTTGACCTAATTTCAAAAAAAATCTCAGTAAAACATGTTGGCCTTCTGTAAAATATTCTTCAACCAGAAGCCTGCTTTGTATGCAGAAAACAAAAATAAGCCTCAAAAAAAAAAAAAAAACCCAGAGATAAATGCTCCCAACAGGTCATTTTCAAAGCCATATAACCAAAGGGAAATGTTCCTTAAATATATCCTTATATAAATTCTTTTTTATATAGGAAGTCCTAATGGAGCCCAAAATTTATGTTGCCAAGAGAAACTTCGTTAAGTGAGTTTTGTCCCAGTTTACGACTTTTCTTGCTACTGGTGTAAAGTGAATCATTGCAGTTGTTAAGCTCGTAACACGGTTGTTAAATGAATCTGGCTTCCCCATGGACTTTGCTTGTCAAAAGGTCGCAAAACCGGATTACGTGACCCCGGGACATTGCAACCGTCGTGAGTCAAGTATCTGAATTCCGATCATGTGACCATGGGGATGCTTGTGAGGGTCGTTAAGAGTGAAAAATGGCCGTAAGTCACTTTTTTCAGTGCCGTTGTAACTGAACAGTCATTAAATGAACTGTTGTAAGTCTAGGACTACTGTAGTTTATTTATAAAACTTGGCATGTTCTATATAAAATATAGAACTGGGAACCTTCCCGCTGCCAGGTTTGATGAAAATTCTGGGAATTACAGTCAAAATTCAGGAAGGAAGGCACTAGGTTTTCTTTAAAACGTGTAAATGTTTTAAAGAACGTTTTAAGGTTTTATTAAAAACATTTTTATCCTTCTTTTCAAACAAATGGTGTTGGAAAAGACCCTGGAAACCAAGTAAACAAACAAATGGATCTTCCAAAAAATTAAGCCAGAGTTCTTGTCACTTAAGGGAAATATGACCAGACTCAAAATATCCTAGATTGTCCCCGACTTATAACAATTTGTTTAGTGTTACAACAGCACTTAAAAGCGACTTATGACCATTGTTCACACTGATGATTGTTGCAGCATCCCCCTGGTCATGTGATCAAAACCCAGATCCTTGGCAACTGGCTCATATTTATGACGGTTGCAGTGTCCTGAGGTTGCGTGATCCCCTTTTGTGACCATCTGACAAACCAGATTCACTTAATGGCCACCTTACTAACTTAACAACTGCAGTGACTCGCTTAAAAACGGTGGCAAAAAGGCTGTAAAATGAAGCAAAACTCCCTTAACAACTATCTCCCTTAACAATGTAAATTTGGGGCTCATAAATTGTGGTCGTAAGTCGAGAATGTTACCTGTACTTCAGAAACATTAAGCAAATGTTTTCTAAGGCTCTACGGCAGGGAAAGTAGAAGGAAAGAGAAAAGAGATGAAGAGGACAATTGGCTGGAAGATGGATGGACTCAATTACAGCAGTGATGGGTGCACCGTTAGGGAGACCCGGAGAACCAGTTTATGGAGATCGTCCCCGCAAAGATCTATGAGATTGCTAAATCATGGCAACACCAATTTGATGGCACATAATCGATCAATCTATCAATTCAGGCCAAAAGTCTCCGGGAACTTCTTGACAGACAAGGATACCCCCTTGCTACCAACCTCGCTAAATAAAATACAGTCAGAAAGAAAAAAACGGAAGAGGAGGACGGAAGAAGGAGGAAAAAAATCTTATTACAGCACACAGTGCCAGTAAAGACCAGCAGGGAGAGAAGGAAAGAGTGTGATAGGATAATTTTGTTTCCCTTCTCTCCATCAGATGCAGCTTTGATGTTTAAGTGACAGCTCATTGCTGGGGGGGGGGGGGAATGGGGCAATCACACACACACACACACACATTTTCACTATTTTAACTGCCTTTTTTTTAGACCACCCCCAACAACGACATTAACGAATTCTTCACATAGCTACATTTCCCAGGCTTTCCTGAGACAAACATCTGCAAAAGCCAGATAGGAAAACCGCTCGGCAAGCTAACAGAGATTTCCTGTTAATCCTCTTCGCTCTGAGCTGCTACTTGTGCCGAGAGGAAGAGGAAGAAAAGGGGATCAAGGGGGGGAAGGAGGTGAGCCTAGCCAGTTTCGCTTCTGGCAAGGCCCCCCACCATTGACCCACCTCTGACAGAATAACCTACAGCCCTCCAAAAAAATCATTTCTGCCATTATGTAGAAAGGACCGGCTCTTAAAACTATTTAATTCTGCAGCAGAAATACGATAGATTTGAATTGTCTTACTAAGAACACTGGTGTCCCAGTGGCTAGGGAGAAATTCCCTGAAGATGGGCTCTGGCACCAGTCCAAAAGACTGGAAGACAAAACGTCTGGTCCTGGTGACCAACCCAGATTGGATCCTGCAACATTATCCTGGGACACGTATATTTGCCTTTGTTCGTACTGGTGTCACACATTAAGCTAACACTTTCTGGAAGAAAAGTTGGACATGTGCTTTTCTGGCTTAAGTGATGACAGCACTGAGGCCATGTTGCTGGATATAAGTAGCATGTTAAAACGTAGCCTGTTAGGCCATGGTTTGCCCAGTATAGATAATCCTTGACTTACAACCATTTGTTTAGTGACTGTTTAAAGTTACAAAGTAATTAATGATCATTTTTTACACTTATGGCCATTGCAGCATCCCCATGGTCACAAAACCCAAAATTTGGATGCTTTGGCATATTTATGGTTCATATTTATGACGGTTGCAGTATCCTGGGGTCACCTTTTGAAACCTTCTGACAAGCAGTCAATGAGAAAGCCAGATTCACTTAACAACCAGGTTACTAACTTATCAAAAGTACTGATTCCCTTAATAACTGTGGCAAGAAAGGCAGTAAAATGGGGTAAATCTCACTTAACTGTTTTGCTTAGCAACATAAATTTTGGGCTCAATTGTGGTCCTAAATCAAAGACTACCTGTAATTAACCATCAGTTAGGCTTAGCCAGAATGTTAAACCGTGATTTTAAAAGCTTGCTGGATTCATGCAACGTGCTGGAACAAACTTATACTTTGGCAGACTATGGAGATCCAACTATGCACAAAGCTAGAATGACATATTGTCAGTAAACAAGCTGAAAATATGACATATGCAACATGCAAAACTTCAGGGAGCAAAGTGTCCAAAAACCATACTCTTAACACACTCATATGTTAACACTTAGCTATGGATTGTTTAAACACAGATCAATTGATCAATCAAAAGTGGTATTTTTTTGCACATGCATTACAACATCTACAGTGGCTGAGTTCACATAGTATATTAAACCATACATATAACCATAATATTTCTTCAATCCTTCATAGCATCATGCCCCCCCCCCCAAGGGTCTACGCATCACAAGTTGCGTAGCAATACTGTTACTTAGTTTGGAAGATCTGAGGAGGGTCAATTTGGAATTTGGAAACAGACATTTTCTAAAGCTGATACAGTGACATTTTCCAAGACCAATTCGTTGCCAAGAATGTTGTTAACGAAATTAATAAAAGTACCAGCAGTCTGTTCAGATTGGTGTTCTTAAGAGATGACCAGATGTACCAGGAAAGGTTGGATGAGCATGGAAACGCAACCAGATCTCACTCAGGGAACAGAAAATCCCTGCACTCCAATCCAAATGTTGTGGGGAACAGTACCCCAAGTCTCTTAAGTGTCCATTTGCTCAGTGGGAACACAACATTTTCATTTTAAATGCAAGGATTGGAGGCTTAACTCTAGCCCTTCTAAATCACGAGAAAGGACAGTCAGCGCCATGTTTACATCATCTCCTATTTTTTAGTTTTGTGTTGACTGCATGTGCATTACTGTAGTCAACTTCACACAGCGTGCCAAGCCATAAAACGATTTCTTGATTTTCGGCTTAACGTATAATACGAACTCTTTCACTGTTCACGCACCTTAGCTCATGTCTTTGTATGGTATGAAATCCAGCCAATAATGGCTTATTGAACAAATCATGGTTAAAACCAACTAACTGAATAAACCTCGGTTAAGCAAATTGTGACTTTGTGTGCTGTAAACACAATTTGTTTTGAAAACCAGAACCGAACAAAGATCAGAGTCTGTGCCCACCAAAATTAACATCTGATCACCTCAAGCTAGCTTTGTTGCAACAGATGGATTAGAAATGGAGGATTCAGCATTGTTCCTAATGGTAAACAACCAGAAATCAGAAAATGTTGTTCACCTGCTGTAGGAAATTTTTAGAATCCACAGGTAGATTCTGACCTATCTCCTGTTTCTCCTCTGAAACACATTGCACTGGCAAAATAATTTAATTCCATCATAAATCAAGTACCTACTTGGTCTTTATGCCAAAGCTTTTTCTTGTACTTAATCCTAAAATAATCCATGCCTGAGGGGAATTGGAGGAAGTGGGGAAAGGGGAAATACTTTTGTTTTCCTTCTAGGCGAACATCTGTAAGCCAGGGCCAATTTCCTTTGATCCTGCAAAAATGCAGCCACTGCAGCTCAGAATAGTCCATCATGATCCGGGCTTTTCAGAAAAGGGTGGCTGGGTGGGAGAGGACCCCAATGTCTAAATATGGAGAAAATATCACAGGCACATGTACTCAAATACAAAAGCAGCAAGCAACACACAGGAGGTCCCTTGCTCAAGGCTCTGAAATCCTAGCTGCACAGAGGTGGTTAGCTTTCCTTTCAAAGAAAAGAAGACCTGACCGACATTCTTCTGGCTCTCCCAGCCCTAAAAGGCTAAACAACCGCGGGGTGTGTGCGAGATTTGAACCCATTTTGACTGGAGCAGGGAGCGATCTCTCTTCATGTGCAGGGGGCCCAAATGGGAAGCTGTAAGGGAGTGAAGGTACCAGCAGCTTTGCCAACCTTAGGGAAGGAAATCCAGCGTCCACTTTAGGAGAGAGGAGGGATAAGCTCCCAATAAATGTCGGTAGCTCTCTCCGCCTCGATCTTTAAAGAAAGGTAGAGAGAGGGAGGGAGGGGGGCGGGCAGGCCCTCGAAATCCATCCGGGAACCGGCCTAGAAGCCCCGAGCCCCACACGGCCGCCGGCCAGGGCGTCCCCGTTCAGGAACGCGCCTTCCCTTTCGCGCAGAGGACACCACCAGCAGCCTCCCCGAGAGCGCACGGGCTGAACCGTCCGCCCGGCCAGCCCACGCTGCGCCACCTCCCGTAGAGAGCATCTCCTGCCTGCTGCCCACTCGCCTCCTGCGCTGGAGGGACGCCCGCTCCCCCACCTCCCGCGGGTCGCCCCCCCCAAACCGCCCCCTCTTGGCCCCGCAAAGCCACGGCTAGCCAGACTTGCCCGTTGCCTCCACCTTTCTCCAAGATGCCGCATTGGAGAGCCCGCTGGCTCGGCCGCCTCCAGCCAAGGCCCCGAGCGGCACTGGGTTTGCGGGAGCAGCTGGGCATCCCACCCCGTCCCGAGCCCCCGAGACAATAAGCCACAGCCGTCCCCACCTTCCGCCACCAAAGCGCGGCTCCCTTCGCTCCGCCGCCTCCTGCTCCTCCTGCCACGGGCGGCCGGCTTCTCCTTTTCGGCTCAAGACGCGCCCGGTGCGCGCATCGCCCTCTCCCCTCCGCTGCTCCTCCGCCAGCACCACAGGTGGCGCCGGGAAGAGCCCGGGCGTGCCAGCAGGAGGAGGAGGAAGAGGAGGAGGAGGAGGAGGATGCTGCCGCCGCTCGATGGAGGAGCCCCGCCAGCCCTGGCTGCGGAACGGACTGCCTAGCCCGGCTCGGTTTGACAAGAAGCCCCCGCCTCCGAACCACGAGGCCGGATCAGCTATTGGGCGCGTCCCCCGCCATTCACGCCGAGCCGCTGGGGGAGCCAGGCCGGGCTCACACGTGGCCAAAGCGCTTTTGGGGAGGGGGAGAGAGGGAGGGTCGTGGTCGCGTTCAGCGAGATTTGGGGGTGTTTTTCCGGGTACCTTTCCGTTTAACCAAACCGCTTACGCTTACGGACAGATTTGTTCACTTCTTGATAATCAGATCTTCCCATTTGAGTGGGGGGGCTTTTTATCGAAGGTGTGAACCCTGCTAATTATGGTTCATCCAATAAACCACCTTTAAGCAACTTTGCACCTTTGGGCCAATGGGTGGTAGAGACCCAGCCAGTTCCATGTTTTTATGTGCATCCAAGTGTTGAGATGATTCAGTAAATCCGGTTCAGGGGGGGGGGGGGGGAGAGAGATGTTATGCAAAGCCAGCTACTGTATGGAAGAATGGAGGGAGAGGGGCTCAGTGATAAATAAGCCACGGGTGTAAAAGATGCTGAGCTTTAATCCATAGTGGCCAAATTTGTTCTCTGGGGTTCTGTCAGCATTATATATAGGCTGTACAATCTATGGCTGTTTGTATTGGTTTGGAGTGGGGTACAAAACCCACTCCATTGTTGGTTTCTTTAATGAAGCCAAGGGTTGATATAATCCCCAGCAACTTAATTTAGATGAATTCTAATTCTTCCGTATTCCTAGGGCAAGTTCCTAAGAAGGAAACAAGCCTGAGTGATGGTTTAATTTCAGCATCTTTTAGTTCTGTGGAAAATTACAGCTATCTTCCACCATCTACAGGCTTGGATTATTCAAAATTAGGTAGTCCTTTCTACAGCATGCTGCCAACTCTGCCAAGATGCAAGTGTCACAATCCAAAACAGCAGAATAAGGTCCTTTTCTTCGTAACCAAGGGGAAACAAAATTATACAGGGGGCGCAACGATTGAAGTAGAGGGCTGGTTTAGCAGCTGGAGAAAAGGAAAGGACTTTTAAAAAGTGACATGTCATTTCCTGCATAAAGAAAATGCTATATAACAAATCAGACATGGATTCCAAATACTGGGGACCAAGGACAAAAGGGATGCATTTCGTCTTACCTTACTATCTTGTCTATGAGCATCCTTGGAGCCTCTAGTATTATTGACAAAGCAGAGTTCTGAAATATGTGACTGGTGTATTTGATCAAGCAGAACAAGTCTTGTTTGGCTGGTATCCCATTCATCAAAGATGTAGATTCTGTACAGATATTAAATTTTAAAATTGCGTCCAGTTTGGACCGAATCTTTAAAAGTTACAATGCCTGGTTGAATCCCATTTTTACAATATATATATAAATATATATAGAAATAAAATTAAAAATTCGAGGTCCAGATATGCTATGGATAAAAGAAAGAGATAAAACGCTGTCATGGACCATGTTTTATATATATGAGGAGGGGGAAGGGGCTTCTCTTGTGATAAAGGATTTTGAATTCAATTTTCACGCTTTGCCTGGATAACGATAGTCCGCTGTACCGTATTTCTGCATTGCATATGTGCCTATCAATTTGCTACCTTCAAAACACTAATGCAGTTCCCAGAAATACAGGTCAGATGTTTTTACTATAACCTGTTAGAGTTGAGGGCTAGTTCCCTCAAGGAAAACCAACTACAGTTTGTTTTTTTAAAGGTGATGAAAGCATCAGATATAAACAATCTGAAATGAAGGTGATAAACACTACACCTGAACATTTGAGCTAGGAGGTTGGGACAAGGCATGAGCCTTTGTAGAAAGCACCGTTATATGAGTTTAAACACACCAAAGCATCCAGCCCGCTCTGCTTTAAAAACCTACAGCAAGAACTACACCCACACCCCATCTTCAGACTTCAAAGAACACTTGGCATTCCTTTTGCCTGTCATTTTCACAGTCTTGGCAGCTTCAAAGGTTTCTCTCCAAACCAGAAAATCTGTTGTTTCATCCATAATGCTGAAGACCACAAAAGATTGGGCAAGAACAAGGAGTAGGAATCACTCAACAAACAGCTGTAAGAAGAAGAAAGTACTTCGCTGGGTCAAATTTTCTGCTAATAAATTTGAGTCTTATATTATTATTTTGGTTTTTTTTCACTATTCCATGTTCTAGAATTTATTTGTAGCCTGGGAAAGTGGACAGATAATCAGAACACTTTCACAAGTAGACAATCTTTGTATCTCAATTGCAGCAGAGAAAAAGAGAAACCCACATTAATTATTGAAATACATGATGCAACTGAGCCATAAGAACTGCAGAACAGGCCGCTGATGCTACCAGTAATAAATATATTATTGCTTCTCTCAATCTTCCTACCTCCATTCTCCAGTCTTCATAAAGCTTTCTCCAGAAACAAATATCCTTCTCAGAAAAGCTTCTGCAGATATCTGAGCCACTGAAAAAAAGACAGTTTTGCTTTCCTTCAAAGATCATCTTTAATTTAACAATAGCCTTTGCTGGGTTTGGGATTATTGTTGATTATTGTTAAGGAGAAGAAGCAGAATGCTTCCAGGGAGGAAGTAGGAAACTTTTATTTATATTTGCTTAAAAGACAACTGCCCAATATGTTCATGAACACATTGGTAAAGAAAAGGTTTAGGAGAAACACATTTCCTTCCACCTTTCCCTTACTACCTTTGCACAAATAAGGGGGAAAAGAACAATAGGTATATTTTTTTAGCAGATGTTTAAAGGCAGTAGGTGCTTTCCAGTTCACTAGCAGCATGGAAGAGTCAAGAGTCTTGGAAGTGCCATAGGTCTAAAGCACACACTAAGGTCAATAGCAACCTTGTTGAGAGGAAAAGTAATATTTCCTTTAGAGTAGAAAAGCCCTCATAGTATATAGCCATATCCCATCTGGACCAGCCCAACTGCCTTTAATATTTGGTGGTGAAGGACTGGAACTCCAGAGTGGTGATCTGCCTCTCGTTTGAGAACACAGCTTGATCAATGCGAGACATGGGGCTTCCAACGCTGCGTAGCCAGTTCTTCCTGGGGGGGGGGGTGGGGGGGGTGGAGGAGGAGAAGAAGAAGCAAAAATTAACAGTGCAGTTCCTTCTCTTGTTTTACCCTGCACATTGCCAGAACAGGAATATGTCTATTCATAGACCCAAAAAGCCATCAGGTGCAATGTGCACATTTGTTGGAAGGCAGGGCCCGTATTTATTAGACATTTTATTACAGATTCACCATGAATCATTGAAAGGAAGTAAGTATACTGCCAAAAGTTACCAGCGGAACAAATGGCTCCAATTAAGTTAAAGACGTAAATAATGTTGCGGAAGGAAAAAAAAAGTGGGGAGAAGATTTAAATATGCTTTCATTTGTGAAGATTTAAATTGTAATGGGATAAATTTCCACACCATTGGAAAAACAATGGATCTCATAGGCTTTTACAGAGATTGTTTTAACATTGGCTCCCAAATATAAGCCCCTCTTTGAGTTCAAATGTGTACATTATCCCATCTTAAGGAAAAATTAAGATATTAAGCTTTATATCAAAACTTTTTTTTCTGATATCTTTGGATGAGTTCTCAATTTATTACCACAATTGGGACTGGAACGTCAATCAGTAAGTGATGCAGTTAAGTTGTGCTCAATTTTATGACCTTTTTTGCTGAAGTCATTAAGTGAATCCAGCTTCCCCCATTAACTTTTCTTGTCAGAAGACAGCTGGAAAAGTTGCAAATAGGGATCCCAGGAGACCTTCATAAATACATGACAGCATCGGTTGTCAAGTGCGTAACCTTTGATCATGCGACTGCAGGGACACTGCGATGCTTGTAAGTATAAAGACTATACTCCAGAGTCCAGAGGACTACCTGTACTTATCATTTTATAACCTGAGCCAAAAAAAGAACATAATTGTTAGAATAAAACTAGGTAGATTCAAGTTCAAACCTATATTGTGAGCCATCCAGAGTTGTGGATTTTTTAAGATGGGCACTCACACAAGTCTTTTAAATTAAATAAATAAATAAATTTGAGCCATGAAATCAAAGGACTGTCATTGAGTAACTTGCTCCTTTGTCACCTGATTACTTTGACTCTGTAATCTCATTTTGAGAACAAAAGAAAATAGATATGCTACATTTAGCGCTAAATGTAATCATTGAAATAGGGGAAAAAACCAGGCTTATTCAATTTAAAATAACTTCCCCTAGAGTTCTGAATTTGTAGCAGCAAAACCAGTATCTTGTAACATTTTACAGACTAAGCAAATACTGTGCAATCAGTTTTCATGGACTATTGTCTTATAAAGTAGATGCATTCCACATACAAAAATTCAGCCCTTTGACTAAGATTGTGTGGTATCTTATCATAAAACCCTTACATCATTGCAATATTGCTAGTTTTTAGATTGTTTTCTGGGCTGAAGGTTGCTCTTTCACTTTATTCATACAACATGTTAGACCAGGATAAAATTTAATTGCATAATTTAATATTGTAGGAGCCCAGCTATTGGCTTGCATGAATAAGATCATCACACTAAGATAGAATGTGGTTTATTGTTGGGTGTGCATAGCAATTATGCTTTTAACGTTTTAAGATTTTATGCATAACATGCAAATCCCTCCTTTCCTTGCATGCTGGTCTCTGTACTTTAAAGGGGCAAAACACAATCTAAATGTGATTTAATTTACATTTAATTAAAATCAAATTAAATACAGTCACCATGACCGCTCCCCGTGTATTTTACAATAATTTACATTTGCAATTTGGCAGCAACCAAGGGAAAGGCAAACACAGTGATCAGTTGGAAGGCTATGCCCAATACCTGGGTGTATGTGAGCTGAAACCATCAAAAGTGAAATGGATATAACTGTTTGATTTTTAAACAAAAAAACATATAAGCACCCTATTGATATCAGCAGTCCATGCCTGTGAAATCTAAAGAAAAGTTCTAAGGATCATGTTATATAAAGAACCTATGAATGAGTTTTCCCACGTAACATAAGAAAACAACTTTCTGCACACTGCCCACACACAATACATTTGCCCAGCTGGTATTCCATTTCAAAAACTGAAATGCTGCCTATTTATTCCCACCCAATACTTAATTGCAAAAGTACGTTCAGAGTCACATGGATGGTTTTACACCTTTGCTTTTTTATCCTGCACTGACTTAGGAGGAGAAAAGGGGGGGGGGGAGAAGAAGAATGTGCATTGAGGAATGGTGTTGCTATGGATTATCTCCTTCCTATTTATCCCTGGTTCCTCAAAGCCAGGGATGGAGTAGTGTGGTTGCTATGGAAATGGCCCCAATTTCCCCCTCCCCCCTGAGAGATGAAGGTAGACAATATGTAGAGGCAGGTTGCTATGGCAACTGTCCCAGATATTTTGTTCATGCTCTCCCTCTTTCTTCAAGGTGATAGAAGATTTGGTTGCTATAGTAATTGCCTCTGGCTGTCATCTTACTAAAGGTGACAAAGCACTGTTGCAGAAGTTGTTACACCAACACAACACAAAGCCTGCGGGTCACCCTAAGCTCAGACCCTGCTGTCGTAGCTCATTTGCTCTTGCTTTCCTTCCACCTCCACACAGAATCACCTCTGCTGTGGCTCAAAATTTCAGAAAGCAATTTTCTTCATCTCCTTCTGGACCAGTTCTCTAATTGCATGCTGACCCAAGTCCTAGATTTTAAGGGTGTCAATCCCCTCTGGAGGCAGAGTCTGGAGAGGTACCCTACATAGGCATTCTCAATGGAGGCTGGGTGGAAGGCAAAGAATCCTATAAATTGCTGATATTGGGCTACCTTCAGATCATAGTTGTGAAAATTGTGATAATAGGCTCTCATTTCTACTATACTGTAGTTAGTTCCTGACAAATGACCACAACCAGGATCAGAATTTCTGTTGTAAAGAGGATTGTTAAGTGAGTTGTACCCAATTTTACATCCTTTTCTGCCACAGTTATTAAGTGAAGCACTGTGTTGTTAAATGACTTGTCAAGCACAGGAAATGCAGAGTCCAGGCAGTTCGGATGAATATACCGGTTTATGCTAAAGCTCTCTACAAGAATCTGAGCTACTAACAGTCAAAGCGAGTTGGCAGTATGTAATTTCTCACTTAGCAACATACATTTCAGACTCAGTTGTGGTCATAAGTCGAAGACTACCTATACTGAATTTCAAAGAACACTCAAATTCCAAAATTGGTGTTCAGAGCTGCCAATTTCAGGAGATTTTTTTTCCCCATTTCCATACCATACCTTCTGAGACACTTAAGCAATCCCATCACCATTTTATTTATTTATTGATTTAATTTATGTCACCCCTCTCACTGTTGAAGTGACTCTAGACATCTTACCATAAATAACGATAAATATCAAAACAAATTAGTAAGAATTAAATACCAGATTAAAAACCAATTATGAACTGTACAAGGGTGGAATCTTCTCTTTTACCCCATCAACCACCTCCAGTATAGCCACAACATGAGAGCCACATTTTAAGGACCTTCAGGAAGGCCAAGAGGGTGGGGTATCACCATATACCTTTATTTTTTGTGGTCAGGCACATATCACCCCAGTTATATCAGCAAAACCATCCCAATTGAAGGAGCCAGCTTTCCTTACTTACATAATTTCCACTTTCTCCTTTGGCCCCTGCACCTGTCCAGTCACAGTCCCATGGGCCGTATTCTTCACCCAGCCAACCAGTCCTAGTTTTCTCCCTTGCTCTTCTGTGTACTAACAGGAAGGGAAAACAAACAGAGATGATCATCAGGAAATTTCCCAAGATATTCTGAAATTATGTACATTGTACTGTACAGTTGGTCTTCGACTTACAACATGATACCTTGGGGTTAATGTTATAAATTAATATTTAATTTTAATATTTTGATTTTAAATTTTTGATAAATTTTTAGA
>JAEANM010008960.1:0-16655 GCA_017656035.1 Myanophis thanlyinensis
GTAACTAGGTCGGCGGGCCGGATTAAAAAGCCCAACGGGCCGGATGTGGCCCGCGGGCCGTAGTTTGCCCATGTCTGATCTATACTGTGGTTTCCTGACCTGTATATATTATTCTCATGTGGACAGTGAGATGTTCTGAAATTCCTATTTTTTAAGCACATAGCTTGATGTGATCAATACAAATGCCTTTCTATAATCAATTAGTTCTTTGTTTTAAAGTTAACAGTTTTAACAATATTAGTTAACAGAATAATATGTTTAATAATATGCAAATATTTTATATCTGAACTGTTTAGAATTTGAAGTGACCTGTTTTGAAGGCAAAATAACTGTTTATAATATGAAATTCACATCTTAGTCATTTGAGATATTTAGAGTTCAACACTATGTTTTGGAGTCAAAACAGAGGGACGATTCGGAGAACTTGAATACATTTTAAGATATAATGACAACAGTTTATTCCATATAGGAATTGAGTTGTCTTAAAATAAAAACTAAGTATTTTCATTCAAAACACTTTGCTTTTAGCCAAACTGGTATTGTTTCTGAGGGGGAAAAATGCTTTTGTGCTTTTCAATCTGAAAAGTTAATTTTATAGATTTTTATGAAATGATCTGATACAGAGGAATTGAACTTCTAGCTTTGTACTTTCCACTGGAATTGACATATTGTTTTCAAGTTCATCCTTGCTATAACAGTTGTTACGTATATACATAAAGATTCTGCACTTGGGACTTTTCCATGATTGATTTTGGTGTTTATGCTTATTACTGATTATTTTTGCAGGTGATGTAGCAGTAAAGATACTGAAGGTTATAGATCCAACCCCAGAACAATTTCAAGCCTTTAGAAATGAAGTAGCTGTATTAAGGTAAAATATTACTGGGATTTCAATACAGTGAAACATTCTGGTGGGGAGAATAAAAAAAGAAAGTTGATTAATTGCTTGATTATGTTCTGTCAAATCAATGTTGATTCTTCATAGATAGATCTCCAGGATAAAAAAAGAAAAGAAAATTTGTTAATGTAATAATTTTCAACAAATATTTTAAGGAGGCTAGCAGGTAGTTCTTTTTCATTTTAAGGACAAAAAATAAAGACATTGAAATCAGCATGCTTTGTTCAAATATCTGCAATGTGTTTTGTATATATATGTGCAGTGACAACTCTGAGTTTAGATATCACATTTATTCCAGTTTCCTGGAATTTTATTTTGAAAAATAAAATGGAGAAAATTCTAACAATAACAATAACAATAGAATAATAATAACTAACAAGTTATTATTAAAAAACATTCTGTTTCTTTAAATTATTCTGTCAGTGTTGTTGCTTAGATTGTAGTGAAGTTTAAAATGAATTCAACTTACAGATCTAAGCAACTACCAGTAATAAAATAAATACATCAAAATATGTGTGTGTACATACATACATATACATGTGTGCGTGCGCACACACTAAGGTAATATATAAAAACATACAAAATGTATTAACATAAAGCAATACTTGGACTTTTCAAACTTTAAGCAACATTAACATTCCATTATAGCTAATATATATATTCTAACTACCAAAGATCTCTTCTTCATTAGTTAATGTAAGTTGTCATCCTTAGTTCTGCCTAATTTGTGTTGTGATTGGAGAAATATATCTATCTTGAATATTTCTACAAATGTAACCCATTGGTAATGTTTTCTATCTGAACTCAAATTTTAATTGAGATGCCATTCTGAAGTCAAGGGACTGAGTTTGGGGCCCATTATTGGACCAGAAATATGTGCCTTAAAATATTCAAAAATTAGATAGCTATGCCTCAAATGATAGCTATGCCTCCACCCAGTACATAATTACCTTCCTTCATACAGGAAAACTAAAGATGGCAGCTATACTTCTTTCACCTCGTCTTTCAAATACTGAACTCTCATGGAAAACAGTTCTGAGATAATGCAGTCTCTTAAAAATGTTTCATAACTTTCGTGTTAATTTGCCGTATTGAGAGAAAAACTCTTTGAAAGACCATTTTTTTAAATTTATTGATTGATGGTTAATAACCAGGCAGTTAATTTTAATGCTCTCCACGGTTGAGATACTGTAATGGCTGTATTATCTCTTGGCAACAGACTGTATTAAAGCCTGATCCCAAGCTGTATTTGTCTCAGGTGCTTATGAAGTGACAGATAATGGGCTTTGTGCCCAAAGCTCTGCTTTTCAAATGATCTGTCAGGCATGAAAGATCAGGACCACACATATAGTTCCAATGAAACTGATTCATTACTAATCATGCCTGTGTACAGGAATCTATTTAACTATCTTGGCATTAGATGAGGATCAGCAGAATTCAAGGGTGGGTGGGTGGGAGGGTATGGACTTTGTTCCTCTGCGGCTATGTAGATTCTCTAGGCTAATGTCTCTTTTGACTTCACAGACGGGTTCTGCCACTCCTTCTCCTACAGGTGCAGGAATATTAATATTGTTAGTATAAACATTTCTGTGTTCTTAATCTGTGATTTTATGAAGATATTAAGTAGATGGGAAACAATATGAAATTCTGTGATATAAAACGAAAAGCAATGAAATAAACCGCTAAGTACCCCTATATAAAGTAAGAGACCCTAGCAGGTGGGGGGGGGACCATATGGTTCTACCATATACTAATGCATGCAGCCCAAGTCACTTAAAAGAATATGGTTTGGGAATTATAACAAAATTAAGACTAACTGTAAATATTGAAGAAGTAGTTTAGAAGTTCATCCATATCACACATTTGTTTGGTGTTATATTGTATAACGCATATGAAGTTGGACTTTCGGCATTTTTTACTGATGTTAAGGTGTTTAAAATTTCAGCTTGAATGTGTTTTCTTGTCTCTGGCAGGAAAACTCGACATGTTAATATTCTACTATTTATGGGCTACATGACTAAAGATAATCTGGCCATTGTCACACAGTGGTGTGAAGGAAGTAGCCTATATAACCACCTACATGTTCAGGAGACCAAGTTTCCAATGTTACAGCGTATTGATATTGCAAGACAGACAGCACAAGGAATGGAGTAAGTACGCTTAATGACAACAGAACTTGTTGCACTGAGAGGTTGTTGAAGTGTGATTGGCTGCTCAGTAGAACTAAAATGATTCTAGAGGAAATGTTATCTTGAGTTTTTGGCAAAGCCTTTTGTGATTAATGGGACTTAGAGATACCAATCTAATAAAAGAGAATATTTGTAGCTTAGGGTTGAAATGAGAAGTCCTCAGTACTCTCTGAGCTTGGTTGTTTTCTTGCAAACATTTCATTACCCAAAATTTGGTAACATCGTCAGTGCTAGTAATGATCTAACCTAGTTTGGGTAATGCAGACAAGACGAAAACAACCAAGCTCAGAAAGCACCAAATACCCCCAGATAGCAATCTCTGGTTGCCGTTAAGCCAAGGACTTGCTTGCAACTTTCTGCCACCTTCCAACAAGAAAAGGGAGCCATCACAAATGATGTAGCTCACAAGTGGCTTCTGTGGCATGATGCAAGTGCAGTCGAGAAGGGATGAGCATGGCCTCCGCCAGGGTGGGAGAATACACAAGTGGTTGCTGCAGCCCACACAAATTACATGGGTGGATGTTACGTGTACGAGATCACCGGGATCTTAGTGTAACTGGGCTCCGGAGAAAAAGAAGCATTTGGAATAGGAGTGACTTACTCATACAGTTCCTGAATGAGTGACCATTAATTGAGCGCTACCTATATTTCTCTTTGTAGAGAAAGAAAATGATTCTGCATGTATAGAATTGTTTGTTTAAAACAGCTTGGGGAAGTTAATTCAATTGCTTATTGTTGTTGAGATTTCTCAAATTAATCT
Source organism: Myanophis thanlyinensis (assembly GCA_017656035.1). Classification (NCBI taxonomy): domain Eukaryota; kingdom Metazoa; phylum Chordata; class Lepidosauria; order Squamata; family Homalopsidae; genus Myanophis; species Myanophis thanlyinensis. The sequence continues at coordinate 3,848 of JAEANM010008960.1, forward strand.
AATCCTATTTATAGCTACTTGCATGCAAAGAATATAATACACAGAGACATGAAATCAAATAGTATCCTTTCTACTTATGAGACTTCTAGTAGTCAGTTGATTAAGACAAGAAACTTAGTACTGTTAATTAAGTGTAGTGATTTGGTGAGAGATCGAGATGACTGCTGTTGACAAAACAAATGGATCCTTCTGCATTCATTTAGTATTTTGATATTAATTAGAATAGAATAGAATAGAATAGAATAGATTTCTTTATTGGGCAAATGTGATTGGACACACAAGGAATTTGTCTTCAGTGCTTAATAATTAGGGATGAAAATTAGTACAAAAACTCTCAAAGAATGCACCACTACATATAGTCCCTGCTAGAAAAGTGCTTATATATAATTGAGAGACTTGTCCTGCTTGTGGACAAGTTCTTATGCAGTATTTTTTAAAAATACAATGCCCTTAAGACAATACTTCTCTGCAAAAAGAGATAATTTAACTACTCTAGAAGTTAATATAATAAAATATTTATGAATATGTAAAATAAATAATAAAGTGTTCATATCATAAATCCAATTGAGAGTAGTGAGGGTCAAACAGTCAATAAATATTACACAATTTATTCCTTAGTCTTTCTCTCAAATCAAAATGATGGTAACAAGAGCAAAAGTATTGTTGACCTATTTATAAATCTTGAGTTTTTTAGGTGGGAAGAGGGGCAAACGGTTATTTTTTTATTTAGCAAAACACAAACATAAATAGTTATCTTTTGAAAGGCTGATAATGACGTATAGAAAGTATACATAAGTGGCTCCTTCAGTTAATATTATATATTTTATAAATACATTAATTGCTGTAAATATTACAGTTAACAGTATGGACAGCCTATACACATTGGCTGAACCCTACTTGCAAGTGAGATAGAGCTTGGTAATTCTAATTATGGTCCAGATGTGTTCCTTAACAATCGTGAAGATATATTTCTTCATGAAGACCGAACAGTGAAGATCGGAGACTTTGGTTTGGCAACAGTCAAATCCAGATGGAGTGGTTCTCAACAGGTGGAACAGCCTACAGGATCTGTTCTCTGGATGGTAAGATCTTAACTATAAAGGGGGAAAAAAAAGATTAAATAAGGCATCATTGCTCTAACATTAATGAGGATTTGTACAACAAATTTGGGGAAAAAATTAATTCCCGAAATATAGTGTTCTCTATTCTATTACAACTGTTTTTCTTTGTTATGAAAGATCCAGGTTTCTGATGCTGCCGTGTTAATAGTATGTTTGTGTTTACAGAATATACAGTAGGGCCCATCAAACAAAGTAATAATTTTGCTTCAAGACCTGATTTGGAGTCAGGTCCAGACCACATAGCCTGCACTTATGCACAATTTCACACTTCCCACCCCTACCTTCAGAATGTGACGCACCTTTCACAGTAGTAACGTACTGTATTTTTTTTTCAACCTTCCATTATATCCATACAGAAGATTGGTGCTGGGAAAAGATCTTTTGTCCCACTCTTTTGTATTCATCCAATGCTTTAGGCGACACCAGATACTTCCTTTGAAAAATCCTGTGTAGAAGTTCACAGTCCTAATTTAATTTGCTGGTCAGTCATCTGGTCATTGACAGATATAAAGAAAATAAAGGAAGCTAAAATAGTTTACACTCAAACCATTCACCTTAAGTTATGCTTTATGATAATTTTTTTTACCTAAGACCTTTAATTTTTTTTTACCCTCTACTTTTGATTCCTTTTCCAAGCAGTGCATAACATTACTTACCTTGAAAGGTAATAGTGAATGGGAATGCATGTGTGGTCTTGGATCCAATTTAAACGCATTGAAAAATTATTTTCAAAGTTTAACACTGTTCTAGTCTGTGAAGTTATGGTTGTCAGTGGTGGGGTATGGACAAAGAAGTATGGGCTTTGGGGTGGGTTGTTATATTTCTTTTTGGGAAAAAAAATCATTTTATGTTTTCTAAAGGCACCAGAAGTAATTCGAATGCAAGATAGCAATCCATTCAGCTTTCAATCAGATGTGTATTCTTATGGAATAGTACTGTACGAACTGATGACAGGAGAGTTGCCCTATTCACATATTAACAATAGAGATCAGGTGAGAAATTATTATTTTTTTATAGAGTGTTTTCTATTTTTTGATCAAGTTTTGTTTTTAAATTAGATGTTCCATTAAAAGTAACAGAGCAAAAAATGTACAGAGCTAAGAGTTGCATCTGGATCATATCTATCTGATATATTATTGCATTCTTTCTCAATAATTCAGTAATGGTTCCTGTTTTACAGTGCCAGTCAGTGTAATGCCATCATCTTTGTTCTTAGCTCTTTCTTTGTGAGCCACTACAGGAGTCATCTACTAAAAATACAGAATTAGAATTCCCATACACTCATGGGATATTCATATTCAATGAGCATATTCCCATATGCTCATTGGTGTTTTCACATTGTATATTCTAATAATTTCCTTTAATTTTCTTTGGTCTTCTGATTGCTCTTTTAATCAGAGAGTAGAAGTACTTGTATACTCTTCTCTTCCCACTCTCCATTTGTATTCTGCTTTACCCAGAGATCATGAATAATTATGCTAGTTGGGAGAAGGGCCTAAAAGTGTTTTAGAACAGTGAGATATGACGGAATTAATTTTTTTTCAATCTAACTAATCCAGTCTCTAAAGAGAATGATGAAAGCATGCTAGGTTTTAACGTTTTCACTTGGCACGATAAACACGACACTTCCCTCTAGTGAGGATAATAAATGGGTAACCTTCCTCTCGAATGGAAGACGGGGATTTCACTGGAAGCATTCCAAATTATTCCAAATCCACGGAAGAAACGCTGTGATTAAATTTTGACAGTTCTTGGAGCACCAAACAGAGAATATGAAAGCCCATTCATGGCTGCTGATTAATAAGTAGACTGGAAAAGTTGCTACTATGCAGGAGTAAAGTTGATACATTCCTGCCTTGGCTCAAAATGGCAATAGCTATAGTTTGCATTTCTGTCAACTTTCATCTACTTTTTTATGCCACAATACACCTGAAAAAAAAAAAAAAGATTTCCAGTCCTGCTATAGTCTATTTCACTGATGGCATTTTTCTTTTCCTAACTTGGTAAGTGACTCTGATGAAACTTAAATTTAGTGCAGTAGTAATGGCTACTACTGGAAAATGCAAAAGTTGGATGAATCCTTTTTGTATGAAAGATTACTGGCCAGAGCTTAGCAGCTTGCTTATTTACTCTTAATTTTTTTCATTTGAGAATTATGAAAAGTTGATGCACATTTGCACATTATAAAGTTGATACAAAAATGTATTTATCTGTAATTTGTAGATCATTTTCATGGTTGGTCGTGGTTATGCATCGCCTGATCTCAGTAAACTCTACAAAAACTGTCCAAAAGCTATGAAGAGGCTTGTAGCAGATTGTGTGAAAAAAGTGAGGGAAGAGAGACCTCTTTTTCCACAGGTGAGTATAGTTTTATGATACCTTTGAATAAAACAAGATCAGGAAAAAAAAAATAGCATATCTATTTCGTGAATCTGCAAGTCGAAAAATAAAAATTCTGCTCTGTTTCTGAACTTTTTGATTTGGAAAATGATCATATTATATTGTAATGAATGACGGTGAGTGTTTCAGTTTTCAAAATATACGAAATTACCAACTCATAAATTACTCCCATTATCAACTGAAACTAAACTTATATTGATTCAGGTTTTTCTTTTGTGCATCTGTAATGTTAATGTTTCTAATGTTCACGTGCTGAATATAATATTCAAAATATAATCTGTATTATTTTTGAAAAACAGAAACATTTCTCACTTCCTTTCCCCGTTGTCTTCCAGATATTGTCTTCCATTGAACTGCTGCAACATTCTTTACCCAAAATTAACCGAAGTGCTTCAGAACCGTCTCTGCATCGTGCAACTCATACACAGGACATAAATTCATGCACATTGACTTCAACAAAGTTACCCGTATTCTAGGAGACCCACGTGCAGTTTCAGCTGTTCTCCCCAATAACAGTTCTATTACAGCAGTTGTGTTTTGAAAGCTTCAATCTACAGAATTGAACAGCCAGCGTGAGATTCACCTGGGTGCCAATTTTAAGAGTGAGCTGCTATGATATGAATTTCTGCTGCTCTAAGCCTACAGGGACAAAACTCCATGTTGCCTTTTGCTACAGTTTATCTTACGGAAATAGTGCACAGACTGTCTAAAAAGAAGTTCTATTGCTATTTTTTATAGATGCACTTGAGCCTTATATTTTTCCCCATATGCAAAAAACAAAACAAAAAACAGAGTATTACTTTTCTGGTTTCAACTCTTGCATTCTGCTGAACAAACTGTTATTTTATTTTATTTTATTTTTTGTACAGCAACAGCATTTGAGAAAAGGCAATGCAAATGGTGCTGTTTTTCTTATACCTTAAGAACATTCTGGCTTGGAGAAATCATAACTAAAATGCCAATTTGTAAAGATGACTTAAGGGAAGAGGGAAATGCAACTTCATGGAAGGGTCCCCGACTGAGCGTTTCTCATCATCACTTAATATTAAAAGTTTCATCACTACAAATAAATTTGCACATAGGAGAGAAAAAAAGTCATTTTAAGATGAGATGCATATTATAACTAGTACTGCTTCTCAGAAGCTGGCACAATCTTGCTACAATCTTCATAAGGCAACCTAAGAAACTTATTGGGTACCTTCAGACTTGTTTCTTGCAGCACCTGGAGGGTTCAGTAAGTCTTGAGTTTGTCGGAAGAGAAAGAAATAGGTAATGTCAGTATATTTCTACAAACAAGCAGCCATTAGACTGTTTGGGAAAAAACCCCACCCCTTTTTCTGAGATGCACTATAAGGAAATTTGGCATATAAAGGATTTTTCCTTGCTGATTTGGGTTTTAATTTGTTTTTATTGCTCCTGAGAGAAAAACATTTATTGTAAACCCAGGTTCTTCTGATTATCTTATTTTAATAAATAAATTCAATTTAAATTTGTCATTTATTTATTTTTTCCAACTGCTTTGCACATTACATGTTTGGTCTCCCAGTATGTGTAAACACATGTTTAAGCATCCAGTCAAATCCATAAATTCTATTTTATCGAGTATTTTTAAAGGGTTAAAGGGAATAAAAAATATTGAAGCAATTCTTTTTAAAATGCTATTTCGTTAAAAAAACAAAACACAACTGTTGTATTTATAGCTTTTCACTGTGTATTGTTCCACAGATGCCTGACATACTTTGCTGGGTTCAGACTTGCACTCCACCAAATTCCATTAACGTGGGAAGGAGGGAGGAGTGATTTATTCAATTCTTCTGTAGGCTTCTGTGATTTTCTATACAAGAAGAAAATGCCTTTCTCCTGTTAGCCAGATAACTAGGTCTACTCGTTACATACTGTGAACATTTCCCATTGTATTTCCAATTTCTCTTCCTCTCCCTCTCCCACTCCCTCTTTCTCTGCCCCCCTCTCTCTTGTTAAATTGTTGGATTACTGAAGCAAAAGGTTGAGTCATCCAATTTATATGTTAATACTTTATGTATTTTCTATTAATTACCTTTGAACTGTATTGTACATTCCAATTAATTTATCTCACAGATAACATGCAGCTCCCCAGTTCATTGTTTCAGGATCTGGATACTCTTCAAATGTATGGATTTCAGCTCTTAGAATTTTCAGCCATTGCTGAGCATTCTGACAGTTAAAATCCACTCATCTTCAGGATGTTGAGCTTGGGGAAGAATGCACTACAGGCTTTCTTACAATTATATCCCATTGAATTCATTGTGGAGTACCGTACTTTTAAGTACATATGCATAGGTCTGATCAGTTACTGATCAGTTGTAGTTGCATTTCAGACTTACAGTATTTGTTCTTTCTTGACAGATAATAGTGTTAAACTATTTAGGACATCTTACATAAATATTTTGATTTAATTTCTCTTTAGTTCAAATCTGCTAACTTGCATAGGTGGTAGTAAATTATTGTAGAATTTGTTAAATGAAATTGCTGTTAAAGTATTTAAGTTCATATTTATGTTGTGGGTTTTTTTTATGTCCAGTAAGTCACACATCTCTTGATGATGGCTAATTACTGTAATTAAGACCTATGGCTAATTACTGTAATTAAGACGGAATAATCTATGGAATCTTTTTGCTGTTCTTATCTCAGTATTTCTTAAATTTTTCAAGGACACAATATCAGTCTGTCTGAATACCTATTTCTTTTTTGAAAGAGAAGATATTGAAATGTTATAGCGATACTTTATTTTTTCGTGCATTCAACATATCAAGTCTTCATAGGATATATGTTTGCATATGGTGCAATTCACTAATGCCTGGTGTGTGTCTTGTGAAAGAAATTATAGTCCATTTTAATATTCAGTCTGGGCTGTAGTTTCCAATAAGGATACACTTTCAAAAAGATAGCAGCAGAAGATAGTCACGAATGGATTTTCACTTAAAAGTTATGTTCCTCAAATTTTCAGCCAATTTTGCAATTTACTATTATATTTGAATAGGCCAGTATTTTACCTCATGAAATGGAATGGATTACCTTGAACTGGAACATGGAGAGGGCACAGAGGGAGGGAGAGAACGCTAGTTCTCAACTGTTCCTCTTGGAGGAATTACCCTAGGTTGGTTGCAGTATTATTTCAAATGCAGAGTTATTTGGGCATCAGCCAGTACCCAGATTAAATGAAATAAAATATAGTGAGCACTGCAATTTGGCTATAGTTTGGGTTTTTTCCTAATCTGGCCAGATTAGTAGTAAAGATTATTCAATCTTTGGTACTACTGTTCAAATGAAACAAATTGATTCATGCGTGTTGAGTAATGAAAGTCATAGCAAATAGCAGACTTATTTACCATTTCACAGTGCATTACAGCCCTCTCTAAGCACTTTACAAAGTCAGCATATTTCCCCCAACAATCTGGGCCCTCATTTTACCTACCTCAGAAGGATGGAAGCCTTGAATCAAACTGCCAACTGCTGATAGTTGGCAGTCAACAGAATTAGCCTGCAATACTGCATTCTAACCACTGCACCTCCATGGCTCCTGCATATTATTTAATAATGGCCAGAAAGAAGCCTTTTTTAAATTGCTGCAAAGAAATTAGAATTAAAGTTGGCAGACTAGGAGTTTGGGTGTGAATAAGTTATGATGTTTGATTTTTCAGGCAGAAAATGCTTAGGTACTTCTATTGCACTATGCTCACAAGTCAGTGTTGCTGCAATTGTACAAATATAAGGATTATGTTAGCCTGTGATGGTTAGCTACACTCTGATAAGCACTTTACATTCTGTGAGTGTTCTATTAATGTTGAGCTTCTATGTACAGTATATTTAAAAATGCAAAAAAAATACGTTAAATTGAGCTGGTTTGCCAGACTTCATTACATTTGGGCATTCCCAGCATGTTCTTTTGTCTTCTTACCACATTATTTTAATTTAGTTCTCAAGCACCAACCATTTTTGAACCAGTGGCACACTTGTTTCAATATTCTTTCATATTGCCTGTTGAGAAGGGATGCTAATAAGAGATTCTAATCAGAACAATTTTTTCAGCTAATGTCAGCAGAGTTGTGTTCTCTTAAGTTTCCTTTGGCCAGAACTCCATCAGATTTTATTTGAGTGTTGGAGCCTCTTAGTAATTTACTATAAGATTTTGAACTCTGAATTGCTGGAACACTACCAACTTGAAAAAAATCCAGAGATTAATAGGAATTTTCCCTGATGTGATCCATAACTTAAAAAAATAAATCTGACAATAATCCTATAGATACACTAGATCTAAAAATATCCTATAAAAAGAACTGTTGAAAGAACCAGTATATTCTTTGTTTTATATATCTGCGCTGATTACAGAATATTAATTTAGAGTTATGGCCATATAGAAGTAAAAACTAAACATTTCCTTTTCAAAACTGTATGCATAGGGTAATAAACATGGTACAGTTGTAGTTTGAAAACTCAAGATCTATGAACTTGTAAAGTTAGCAGGAGAATTTTTACTGACTCAAGTTTAAATTAAAAGTATTGCCCTCTGAAGCTCTCAAGAAGTTAAACACACATCATCAATCAAAAGAACACTATTTTCCAGTGTTAGGAAAGTAACCACCTGAACTCAAACCTATATTCTATTTAAATAAAACTATTTACTACTAACCTAGCTATTTAAATATGAGTGGAAAAGTTAATCTCTTCTTCAAATGAATTAAATTTGATGCATGGTTTTCCATTTTACCTAATGTCAATAAAGTAAAATAATCTTTGGAATGATTATCAGGCAATGTATACACAGGACAACGTAACTTTTAATACAAACAGCTTAGAATATTCCTTCTGATCAACAGTGGATGTTGGGAGTTCTTCAAAAGGAATGTAACTTTGGCTAGCTATAATCAAGTTTCTCTATCTTGTAGATAGTCTGAAGAATGATACACTATTTATTTATTTATTTATACAGGTACAAATAACAACCTTTGCCTCAGGTTTTAGATGGCATATAAATATGAGCAGTACCATTTTTTTAGATTTGGGTGACTTGAACGAGATGTCTTAAGTCCTCATAAGATTTAAAGCATGCTTTTTACAAATCTTGCCAAAACAAAACAAAAATTAATCTGAAGATATTGGTTTTGCTTATTTTGCAAAAGATATGCTGACAAATCACATATCATCCCTGGACTTTTGCCTTCTTTTTGCAATTCTTCAATAACATTTCAAATTCTAAATCTGTAGTAAGAAAGCTGCATATGTTCAGTAGCATTTGAAGAACCACAAACCTGGAACAAGATTTAATAAATTATCTAATAAATTTACAGCAATAACATACAGTCTTCAAAATAAGTTTACGTAAGCATTTCACTGCATATTGTACCATGTATGACTGTGCATGTGACCAATAAAATTTGAATTTGAAGTGTCAAGCGTCAGAAAGTGACACTACTAACCATTGACAAAGAAGCAAGTTAATTATTCAGTTTGCTTGGATATTTGTCTACAACCTCTAGACCCTACGAGTAGCTAATGATAGATATTGAGTTTTAATGTGTCTAATTATCAAAGATGCCACCAATGACTTTTGTATGAGACTGAATATCTGGTTTAGGTACAGAAAATGCTATTTTGGAACTATTCTGTTGGTGAATAGACTATGACCATAGTTGTTTTTTCCTCACCTGATATATAAGTGCCAAACCAGCTGATAGAATTAAAGGCATTTTTAAAAGGTCTACTAGAGCAGGTGCTGACCACATGGTATACATTCACATTTTTGGGCATTTATAAATTCTTGTAAATATAAACACACAGCTATTGACTGTGAGAATGAACTCATAATATACTCCCAAAACTCCATACATCTGGTAGTATACACTACCTGCTCCTATATTAGACAAGCAAGCCAGATAGGATATTCTGCTTCTTTATAGTACTTACACTACAAAGAGGCCTTATGATTAATCTATTTCTCTACATACTTTCCCACTATCTACACAATCCCATTTGTGAGGATTTAGAATGTGACTTCAGCAACACTTGTGATAGAACTTTATAACATGGTGAAGTATTGAATCAGTGTTGTCAGTAATAGACAGTGATGGCCTAAAAGGTTAATACTTGTCTCAGCAACTTTAGACAATCTAAAGCATGATAATACTTTTGGTGGGAGACTACCTGGGAATTCTAGGGCTGTATATTAAAATGAGGGATTTTTCCCCTCAGAAAACAACAGCAGATACCCTGCAGAAAACAACAGCAGATACAATGCCTGCCAAGTACAAGTTTCCTGCAGATACTAGGAATACAGGCACTGTTCTTAAAGATCTATTAACATTCAGTTAATATCAAGCAGGATGGACAGTTACCAAGTGGCTTGTTCATTCTGACAGGGACTGCAATTTCCATACAAAGCAGATTTCAAAACCCAGAAAGTTCTTTGTGTCTATTCCATTCAACTTCTACCACTTTCACCCACTGGTTGGACTGACCATTATAGCATGGTATATCGAGGGCTGTTTTTGAACACTGAACACTGCTATTAATTGCTTCCACTAATGGGACTGGGATAAGAAAACATCTTAAAACAACTGGAGAGTTTTGCTATACTTTGGCTGTCAACACAAACACGCACAGCATCCAGAAAAAATCGCAGCTACTTTAAAGAGCTGTAAAAAAGGGGCTCCATGAGCAAACATGCTCTGAACCATTCTTTTGCCTCCAAATTTGAAATGTTCCTACTTTTCAGGCAATGTTCAGACAGTGCTACTTTTTAAAAAGTTAATTACATCACGTTACAGAGTACCAGCATTTTAACAATGCCTATTATGCCCACGACAGCCAGTTTGGTGTAGTGGTTAAGCCTCAAGCTAGAAAGCAGGAACTTGTCCCTCCTGGGCCTGCCTTAGACATAAGACCAGATGAGCGATCTTGGGCCAGTCACTTCCTCTCAGCTCTAGGAAAGAGGCAATGACAAACCACTTCTGAAAACCCTTACCAAGAAGCCTGCAGGAACTTGTTCTGTCTCCAAGAATCAGACACAATTAAATGGAAGGAAAAAATAATACTCATATATGGATATAACAGATTTTAGTTCAATTGTTGAACAGGCATATTGGAACTAAAACAATTATTTCTGAAAGTCCATCCTCCACCTACTTGGAGATAATCAACGAAGAAATTCTCTTATATGTATTAGTAGAATCTTAGTTATTGCTTCCAAGAAAATCATATAACTAACATGGATTATTTTGACTGTACTTTCATTCTTAAATATCTTATTCCTACAAATAATCTTAAATGTGGCTTATAGTTGCATTAAAAAGGAAAAGTGGGTACAACTTAAACCAGGAGAACTGTAGCATAGCTAGTGCGGCAAATGTTTAAATAACCATGCTGCTTATAAAATACATTAATACTCATGCCCAATTTGTTTTTGTTTTTTTAAAAAACAACACTTTTTTAAAAAATTGGTCAACTGCAGTGTTACAAACCCTTAGAAGACAACTTGGGGGTGTTTTTTGCTAACAACCCTGAAAACAGAATCTGATAATTTTAAACCACACTGATATATTTGACATGGATAATTAGATGTGTTTTTCTGTTCTTTTATTAAGATATTATAATATTAAAAGACAACCTCCAATTACTTGGATCTACCTCAAATCTCAGAATAGCAAGGTTTTTTTCAATGAAATGGGAGTAAATATTTGTTTTAACTAAAAACACATTGCTGCTCCCTTCTAATAGAAAAGTTCTTCTCTTCATGATTACATCTATCACTTTTATTCCAAGCACTCATTTTAGGATGTTTCAACACTTTTGCTCTACAGTGACACTCATACCAGAATTTCACCAGGACCTCAGTTTCCATGGCACAGTAATTCTAACATTGTGATACAAAGTTACTGAAGAAACAGGAGGATCAATATGGAATATGGACACAGGAGAGATCTTGTGGTAGTCTAGGGAGGAGCAGCTGATTCAGTATCTGTGCCAGAAAGATGCATAAAACGCTCTCCAATCTCAGATACATCATCATTGGCAACTGGCAGCGTCCTGTTTTCTCGGTCTTCAATAAAATCCCACAGACGAACAGAGTTGAGGAACTGAAAAAGAAGACATATGAGTTACTCACACACCTCTTACTAATATATTTAAGGCACTGTTTGGACTAGAATTACATCTTTTTTTTACACCCAGGACAGCACCAAGCACAAAGAGGCTGAGGAAGGAGGGTGCAGACAAGTGTGCAGAAAAAGGTGGGGGGGGGGGCACCAGAGCGACTTGCAACCTTCCCTGCCAGCTTCATTGACTTTGCTTGTGAGAAACCAGCAGGGTAGCTTACCAATAGTGAGGATACCATTGTCACAATCGTTAAGTGCAAGCTGGTTGCCGAACACCGAAATCACAATCTTATGATTGAGAACTGCTGTGACAGCTAGAACTTTAAAGACTGGTAGTAAGTACTATTCACTTTAGCCACGGTCATAACTTTGAATAGTCATTGAACAAGTGGTAAGTGAGGACTACTGTATGTAATTTTCAAAGCTGTTGGAACTACAATTGCTAGACAAACAGCTCCATGTATTCTTAAATGCATGTTTTAAAATTATTGAGGTTAATAGGATTCTAAAATGGAAACAAACAAGTGGATTGTCAAAGTAGGAAGTAGGTTTATTATGCCTGTGTTACATTTATTATATAACACAGATAAAATGTTCCTCCTATCCCAACTATTCGGGTGTTTTCAAAATAGTATGTGCTTTCTCAAATGAAGAGAAGGTGATTAGTGATCCCAGCAGTTTTGGGAAGCTGAGACAGGATATAGAGAGAATTATGTATCTTCTTACCCGGACTGTCCCCTCAGAGCTGAGCTGCTTTCGCGGCTTCTCGGGTTCAGCTCGTCTTCCATCTGGGTAAGCATGAAGATACAAACATTTCCCCCCAAATGGGCAAGTCCCCTTTCCTTGTTCAAAATACTTGCAGGCTTTTCTCCTAGAATAAGAGGGTGAAGAATGCGTATCAGGGTTACTCATGTGGAGACTGATGGCTCAATGTATTATTAAAAACTCCAGGAGTTTAGTGGCTCTAAAAAAATAAATAAAGCCAATTTACAAAGAGAAGATTAATCCTAAAAGCAAGCCTGATGCATATTTTTGGAATGATTTCAAAAAGTAAATTGTGATGGCAAAAGTATAAAGGAAAGCAATTCCTTTAAAACCTTTGGCTATATTTATAGGCTGGAATAAACACCAATGCCTTTCCTTTTCTCTCTCAGATTT
>JAEANM010008961.1:0-16654 GCA_017656035.1 Myanophis thanlyinensis
CTGAATGCTGTGCTGTAATAAAGAGCTGATTTCACTACGAGCTGAGTCCTAGTCACTTTTATTCTGCAAATAAAACAGTGGGTATGGCCAGGATGGGCATGGCCATCTCTTCACTCGTGTCGGAGGCTCCTGTAGTGGCCTAAATGTTCTGCCAGCAAAAACAGGCACCTGAGCTCTATTTTTCCCTGCAACAGCCTCCTGCAACCCTCTGCCAGCAAAAACAGAGCTCAGGAGAGTTGCTCCATTTTCACTGGCAAAGGCACCACAGACCAGTACTTTACTGTTTCCAGGGCGGTCCCGCAGACCAGATCTAAGCACCCTGCAGACCATATTTGGCCCCTGGGCCTTGAGTTCTGAAGCATCTTCATCATCTTATATTGTAAACTTTATCTAATCCAATTTTCTTTTGACAGGCAAATGTGGAATAGCTTCCTGCCCAGGAACCGTCAGTGCAGTGTAGCAAAGTCAGATTACTCGCCAACATGCATTCTGTTACATGCATATTTTGAAAAAGCCTGTTCCGTTTTGCTGTGATGCATTAATTCAGAATCAAGACAATTCTGAAAGTAACACCTCTATATTATCATTGCTAAAGTAACAACATAGGCTGAAGTTTAAGGCTTTCTTCAGGTTTTCCTTTAAAAGATTGTTTTTTCAGCTTTATTACCACCACCACCCGCAAATTCATGTACATATTCCTGACTCCCTCAGAAATCACTTTGTCTGTGTCTGATTACTGCAGTCAGCCAGCAACACGACAGGACTTGCTTGTTTACATAGCTCAGAGGGTTATGACAACATATCAGAATGTACAGGTGCCATGAACTGATGCAGGATCCAATTATGATCACCAAAACGGACAGTTTAATAAAGAATTCCTAAGTGTTCAAATGTTCATAGCTTTCAATATGCTTCGAAAAATAATCTGCTTAGCTTCTTTTGTCTCTTTCAATTGAAGTATTTTAAAGCATTTTAAAAACAAATGCAAAACAGTTGTGTTAATTGAAAAAAAAAATCTCATAAAACATGTGGTTAAGTGCAATTTCCTCATAATTGTAGCAGATGTGCTGCCAAGTCCAAGACTATTGCAAAACACTTTTGTTATGCTTTGGCCCATTCAAGGGTATTTCAGCCCATCCTTACAGTATCAGGAGATGGTCTGGAAGGTATTGTTCACAGTTAGAATAGATTACAGGCCTATGTTCTAATGCTGTTTACAAAAATGATGCAGATTCCAAATGTATTGTCAACAGGACCAAATGTTTAGAAGCTAATCGTTTAAAAAAAGTAGTGGAGAAAAATAGAAAACAAAAAGAGAACTACTTATAGCAATAGCAGATTTATATACAGATTCATAGTGCTTTATAGCCCTCTTTAAGCAGTTTACACAGTCAGCATATTGTCCCAACAATCTGGATCCTCATTTTACCAACCTTGGAAGGATGGAAGGCTGAGTCAAGCTTGAACCAGTGAGAATCAAACTGCTGGCAGTTAGCAGAATTTGCCTGCAATACTGCATTTTAAATACTGCCCCACATGTATCTATGATTTATCCCTACAATCCCTAGAATCATAGAATTATTTGTTCAAAGAACTGATTTATTAAAAATTACTGAAGGGATAAAGTTTATATTCTACTTTTTTATTTTTCACCATTCTTCTATTTTCTATATATTTTAAGTTGTCTGCAAGATTCCATCTTTATTTATTATAGTTGAGATCACTGAAATAAACTAGGGCTAGAATTCTAATTTAACAAGTACATGTGTAATTCTGTTAGTATGATTAAGGCAGATTAAGCCTGAAAATCTTTCTCACACTTCCCCAGCCTAATGGACTCAATAATATTTTTTGTAAGGTTCATGTTTTTGCTTTATAATTGAGAAAGGGCTAAATGCTAAAATCTATTTGATGACAGCATAAAGGTATCCATTTTCTGCCATCTATTTGATGCCTGCATTTTTGCAGTCCAAAACTGGTAGCTTACAGGAGAAAATTAGGGAAAGATCATTCCAGAAGTTAGAATGATACAGACATCCAGTATACAGTAGTAGTTAAGCTGCTGAACTAGGCCCAGAGGGACCCACATTCAAGATTTAAGATTACCAGGCCCAGTTAAACAGTGTGTCGGCTGGGTACAAACAATTTATAAGATAATAATCATATTTTATAACAATATTCATTATATTGGTATTCATTCCATTAAAATTAAAATAATAATCATGATATTTACTTCTGTCTCTTAACAAATCCCCTTTGTTTCAATAATCTTTTCCTTACATTTCCATATTTCTAACTTCCATTTTTGTTATCTAACCATTGATAAAATAGGTCCCATATCATATTCAGTTTGTTCCTTTTCCTTGATTTCAAGCATTAATCTATTCATTTCTGCACATTCTAATATTTTTTAAATAATATTTTCATCTCTAGGGATCTCTTCACTTTTCCAATGTTGTACAAATACAATTCTAGCTGCAGTTAATATACCGTATGTAGAATCGAATATGCATTCCCTTTATTGTATCTCTCCAAATTACCCAAGAAGAATATTTCTGGCTTTAAATCAAGATGTTGCTTTATATTTTTTTCCAACCATATATGTATCTTTGTCCAATATATTTTTTGCTTTTGGGCATGTCCACCACATGTAATAGTATGATCCAGGTGTTTTTATATGTTAAAAAAATAAAAAAAATTACAAAAAAAAATTAAGATTATCAGCAGTTGAAAGTCACTGAAGGTTCACTTAGGGACAACCTTTATTTCCAATCCAACCTGTCCCACAAAGGGTTTGCATAGAAACTTTGAAGGAGGAAGTTGTATGCTCACTGACTTGAGCTTCTGAAAAGAAAAGAATATACATTATATAAATAAATGTTGCAAATGAACTTTTCCCTCCTTTTGTCACATGACCATGCTGCTTAGTGACAGCAGCTCTAGCAGTCCTGGTTGCTGCCATTATATGAGGACTGCATGGGTCATTAAGCAATAATTTCACATGACTGTGACTTCTGATTTCCAACTTCCTACCAGCTTCCACATTGACTATTTTTGGGGAAAGCTGGCAGGGAAGGTTGCATATAATGTGACTGTGACTTTTTGCAATGTTGTAATTGTGACTAAAGCACCAAGAGCCTGGACTGGGTTTAAATGACTACTGGGATTTTTCAATGACTACAAGGAATAGTCATAACTCCTTGTTCAGTACCTTCACAAGTTTGAACAGTTGTTAAATGAGTGAATGTAAACCAAGGACCACTTGTATATCTAAAGGCAGAAAAAACTTTAATAAATAATAAACGCAGATAACTATGTGACATCTCACCTTCTCTCTTCAGTTCATTTATGTTCCATAGCTTGACATTAGATTTTTCATAGAATTAGATGGGATCTCAGAAGTAATCATGTCCCAATTACTACTGAGAAATGCAAGAAATTAACTGTTACAGCATCCCTGTTGGGTAGCAGTCTAGCCTCTATTCAAGAGCCTCTAACAAAGATGTGTTTGTTTCTGAGGCATACTCTTCCTGGATGAAAACCATATCCCACCAGGGAGGATATGAATGTGAATATGTGTTTTCAATCAATTATGAACAGCTGCTGAAATGATCTAAAATTATTCTAGGAAATGATGAGTTAATGTAGACATGAAAGATGTTTTTAGGCAGAACCATTATTTTACTAAAGACTCTCAGCTCAGTGCTTGCATCATAGGCTCAGTCTCTATATGTGTGTGTTAGTGAGAGCCAGAAAGAGAGAGAGAAGAAGAAGAAGAAAAGACAGGTGCAATTCTAAGAATGTCTGAAACTGCTAGCAAAAAAATGCTAACACCTTGAGGGCACTTTATTACAGGGGAATATTGTAAGATGCTGTAATTAAGTTTTCCAATTTGTTGAGAGTTTTTATGGGGAACAGAATTCTAAACATTTATCAGTTTTCAAACAATAATGATTCAGCCACATTTTGAATCACTGAACCTTCAACTTTTTGTTTTACTGAAAAGATCTGTTTTCCTGTCTGTTGCTCATGCTGGCAAGGGCAGTGACTGAAAATATGTGTGCAGGTCAGTGCCTGCCTCAAGATGCTGCTGAGCTTGAGCAATAATACATATCTCAAATTTAGTTACATGTTTTTTTTCTTTTTGTGAGATTGTAGAAAACATGTTTCTGGGTACATTTCATTGTTAAGTAAAAATAATCTAGGGAATTTCTTTCCCCTATTTTCTATGCATCCCATACCTCATAGAAATGCTGCAGTATATAATCACTAACATCTAATTTGTAAGGCACAGATTACCCAATGTATGCACTGCAGCTATATTTTTTAAAATGCAAATAGCATCAACTGAAAATACTGATAATTGTTAGAGTTACACAGCTGATGTGGAAAAGTTCTTTCTTCCTTGTTACTGAAAACTCGTATGTTGTTTCTTATAAGAAAAGCCCCATTGGTAACATGGGGAAAAGCCCCACTACTGACAATAATTTCAACAGAACAATTTTCATAGTATGTCAGTGAGGGTAGGAACAGGCATATTATCTAGCTAGTTTATCTCTGTGTAGGCAAACAGGCAAATCTTCTTGAGAGGCACCACAGTGAGACCTGGCATTAAGCCTTCAGGCCTTCATTTTCTTGGAAGAAAGACAACACTTATACTGGGAGGTCAGTATGTGGTGCTATTATGAGTAAACAAATTTACCTCATAGATCAGTATGGAAATGAAAGTGGGGGAAGACTGTAACGAGTGCTTGGAAGTGGGGAAAACAGAGTAGTGAATGGGTTGTTGCCTAATAATACTTCAGAATAAAAGTATATCAGTGATTTAGGTAACATCTCTGGGTGGAAAGAAAGATATTTGTCTTCATGCCAGTGGAGTATGATTTATTTATTTTATTTATTTGATTTATATACCGCCCCCTCTCCCGAAGGACCCCTCTCCCGAAGGAATGATACTTAACAACCACCTACTTGTATTCTAAAAAACATATGTATTAAATGAAAATATGTAGAGCTTTTTGTTAGAATGGTGACTATTTTAATATGATTCAGAAGAAGTGCTTTTGGCCTGGGCAAACAAAGCATCTCTCTGCTATTCACTGAAGCAGCAGTATCTTTTTTCCCCAAACTTTCTTAAAATAGTGGGGCTGTGTATTTCTTAAAATGGTGGGGCTGTGCTTGTGTAAGGCTCAAAGCACTTATTCCAGATCTACAGTTGTCTTTTTTGTGTGCTATGAATATGATATGCAACCAGTGCTGTCTCTTTTTCTGTTTCTGCTTCATCACTTCTTTATTGTGAAATGAAGTTGGAACTACTGATCAGATTTATGACTTATATATACTGTCTGGTTGCTTAATCGCTAGATTGAGCCAGCAACCAAACCAAATAAAAAAATAAAAAACACCCCAAATCAGATGATATCACCTTCAATGAATCCCCCATTCACTATCAAAGCTACTTGCAAGGCACATTTTTCTGCTATATTTCAAATATGGACATTTGAATATTATGTTTCCTAAAGTATTCCATTCCTTTTGGGATAGCATAATCCTTCTATTCTCCACAATTCAGTCAGAACTGAAGAAGCTTCTTGAATAGAAGCTTAAACATCTTCAAGAAAAACAAAATCCAGTTGCCTTTTGAAAAAAAAACACCATTGGGACAACCATGACCAGGATGACTGAGAATCTCTACAGACACACTTTAGTTTGTTGAAAGTTAATCTAGCAGTTCACTGACTATTTCACAAAGGCTATTTTATAAGAATTCCCCTTCGACTGAGTAAACACTTAACATAATCACTTATTCCTTTTAGAGTTTACCATGATAACAATAACACTTTCTTTGTGAAGAGCAAAGGAAGGTTGCTTGTTGCACAGCAAAAATGTTCTTTATTGACTATTTTTGTTTTAATTTTCCTACTTTTTTTACAGTTCTGTTCTTTTTAATGTCCAGTTATTTTGTTTTTCCAGTTATCTGAAGATTTAAGGTTTCATACTTCACTCAACTCCTTGTCTATTTGGGAGATGAAACTGAATTGCTTCTTATATGACAAAAGAAAAATATAGAAAACAATGCGCTGTTCAGCTTATTACACCAATATCATCTCTTTTGACACCCCCAGTAGACTAGTACTGTAACTAAACACACACACACACATACATATACGAACACAAATTCTCATAAATACGCACATATAAAGTTACAGTACATGTCTAGGAAGAGCCTCCCAAGGAATAAGGGAGATTGGTAATTGGTTTTCTAGAACAGAATAATAGAAGGGCAAAGCAGATGGGAAAACTGTTCAGTAGGAAGGCATGGGAGTCTTCTATCTGCCAGAATATCTTGCTAGCTATTGCCACCCTACTTCAGCCTGGACAGGATTTTCTTAAACCAGCTTAGAGTAAGCTGATTTGAGTCCTGGAGTGCAACAGCTTAAACAGTAAATGTTGCTATGTCATAGATGACAGAAAAGGATTGGTAATAGAAAGAACTGGCCCAATTGTTAGGGTGAGGCAAATGTGGCAGGTGCTGGATGGCAAAGCCATGGAGGCTCCTCAGCCTCTCTGACTCATTCACTTTTTTGATGGATATGGATACTATCCCCTACTCAATGTTGATACAAGATTCAAGTATTAGTCCAATCAGATAGCACATACAGAACAGGAGCAGCAATTTCATTTATTTATCTCAGGCAGAAGAATTTCAGACAGTCTACTGTGGTAAGCATGGAGGAAGAGATAGACAAAAGCAGCAGCACAAGTATATGGGAAAGAAAGAAATATGACCAACAAAGTCTGTTTAGTGCAGCATGGTTTAGTATGGCAATGTTGGCCCAAGGTAATTATTGGTATTATCTCTAGATATGATGCTTTTAAAGAAACAAAATCCATGTCTGATACCTAAGAGTTCTTTGGAAGGGCATATTTGGACAACCAAATTTGGCAAACCACATATTGTTCACCACAGAATGTCATTGATTTAATACCTCAAGAAAAGGATTTTACTTGTCCTTTTAGATTAGACATTTTTTCATTCTCTTACCAGGACTGAACAAAAGATTGCTCTGAAATACTATTAAGATTAACTTTCAAAGCAAAGACAAACAATAAATAGTTTGACAACATGGAACACAAAATGCTTATTGGATTTTTCTATGATTTTCTAGCATCTTAGTGTGTTAACTGAAATTGCACTTGGAAGTGGCTGTTAAGGAAAGAGCTGTGCCTGTTCTCTTCCCTACTTTCATAGCATGCTGTGCAATTGCACAATGCCATTTTTCTAAGAAATCATGCCCACTTATGGAATATGTAGACTAACCTTTAAGAAGTTAGAGAAAAAAGTACTCAGATTATCAAAAATACTTAAGAAAATAAGAATATTGATAAGTCAAGGCTTCGTGCCTTCCTCTAAACATCTCTGTCCAAAGTTAACAGATGCAAGTATATCCTCAAGGTTAGGGAAGCTACTTTTTGAAAACAGAATATTGACTAACATTTAAAATTTTCTAAAATTCTAACTTCACTTTGTTCTTTACCACTATCACCACTACTCACATCCTTGTAAACCACAACTGTGCTTGCAGGCCAAAAAAAATAAGACAAACCTGAAAGCATTTCTGGGAGAGGTAGGTGCAGGGAGAAGAGAGACAAAGCAATGCATAATTGTTGAGAAGCTTAGAACGTGTCCCAACATTCACCACAGGTTTTTTCTTTTCTTGAGGCAATCGGAGCAGTGCTTGAATTTTGCACCTGCCATAGGCAAGTGTCTCTGTCTGTCAGTGAAATCACTGGGTGAATGTGTTTCACGGCAGGCCCTGGCCTGCTCCATATCCTGCTTTACCCAAATGATTATATCTTCTTTACTTCTGAATAGCCTTCTAAAAGAGAAACTGCCATTCCAATATCTGCTATTCGATATTTGGCAACCTTATTAGGTAAAGCTGAAAAGAAAGCTCATTGCCTTACTCCTATGGCACTTATTCTTAAACCCCGGTTGGATTCAGTCAATCTTTATTTACCGGTAAGTCAATGAACAGCCTAAAACAAAAGCAGTTACACAAGCAATAAATAAAAGGAAATAACATGTTAGGCAACACCATCTCAGGTGACATCTTAGATATAGTATTAATATGAAAGGTGCAGTTCTAATGCCAAGATTATACTATCATTCAAAATGAAAAAAATTGATCCTAGTCAATCTGAATGCTTCATATTATGGCTAATAGTAGTATGATACTTCACTGATAGTTTCATTAAGTTCATTTATGGACAAAAAAATTAATAAATATGATCACAAAATTAAGACTCTCACTGATGTTGAAGCTTTAAAAAAAACACCTGTTTGTAGAAATATTGCTGTACTCGGAGGAGGGTTTTTAACATAATATTACATCTTAGGATTCAGTATTTGAGATTTGAAAATTTACCTGGATGAAAATAGTTCAAAGCAAAGAGAAATATATGTTGTGCTGTAGAAAGGAATGCAAATCAATCCAGTATATTTCCAAAATCAAAGACATGGGGATCAATGGAAGAACTATTTAAGTTTTTGCTCCTTTTGATCCTGCATTTTTGTAAAACATAATGATTTTGGCTTGGAAAGATCTTATTTCCATGGTCACTATATAAGTTTATATTTGCAGGAAGCCATGCAGTATATAATCTTTAGAATAGATGAAATATTTGACTTAGGAAGCATTTATCAGAACTTTCAGAATCCTCAAGGAAGGTATAAGCTTATCTCTGCTCTTTGAAGTCACATGGCAAAAATCAAGTCATGGACATACAAAAATAATATGTAAAATGTAATAAATATACATTTTATTTAGTATTTTTGTAGATAAAAAGAGTATCATTACTGGATTCTCCAAGGACTGAACTAATTCCAACTTTCCAACTGATCAGGATAAATTATATACATCATTTCTAATTTCATTCTGCTTCTTTTTATTTATTTGATTTATATAGGTGCCCATTTTACTATTATCTGATTCTAGGTGGCTAATTCTCCAAATCAATGACAAATCTCAAGTTTATATTTGGGCATGAAATCAAAGTGCACAATTCTGACTATTTTTAAACATGTTAGCATATTGAAGCTCTTACTGTTTTGCATTTAGTACCCTTAATTAGAAAATATACCTACAGTAATGTCTACTCATAATAAATAAAAATTACTGGCCCTCATTGTAGAACCATATTAAATTATTATTCTACTTCCAGTGGTCTGTATTTCCAAACAAGTATGGTTAGAACTGCTCTTCTGTGAAGCTGCAAGCTTTCTTTAAAAATCATCCAGAACCTTGGCAAAGCCCTTTAAGGACATGGAACATTTGTTTTTCACTGTTAGAACCTGTTTAGAGTTGGTGGTAAAAGTTTCATTTGGCCTCCCAAATAGTGGCCCAACCTACAGTATAAAACACTCCCAGTTCTATAATCTTGGCATTAATTATCCTAATCTTTTTCTTTCTTTCTTTTTTGGTAATGTTCAAGCTGTTAATTTAACCATGTTGTCTAAACTTGAATTGGAAGCAAAGCTGGATTTGTTTCTTTTCAAGAGTAGGCAAAAATGAGCTGAAGGTTACTTATCAAAGGGAGTACAAGATAAGAAAGGTATGACTGTAGAAAATTAGAAGGTATTTATGATGTATTTTTCCAAATTGTCAAAAGGTCTACTTTAAAGTTAATTTTCAGGCAGGTGTAATTATTGCCCTGTTTTGTCTATCTTCACAACTAGAAGCACATAAAATATTTTGATGCATGTCTACCTATACTTAAATACTGTTGTATAGTGAAATTTAATAAAGATGCTGCAAACCAACTATGTCTATGTACTTTTAATATGAGTTTAAATAATATAGTCAGAAAGAGTGAAATGGATTTTTTTCAATTCCCCAAAATCTAGCCTTAAAAACAATTGCTTTAAAGCAAACATTCCTAGACAGAGAATTATCTTATTCCTATTTCTCTGGTAGAAGAAAAAATCTTGAAGGATAAAAGCTTAAACTAGAGCATACATATCTTCTAGTGTGGTTTGGTCTTTAATACCAAATTGTAGAACATATCATACCAACTTTTCAGTGGCATTTTGGGCATAAGCTATTTGGTTTATGATGTTGGTGTTTCCATTTCTCTTCATTCTTCTCTTACCAACATGCACCAAAGTACTGGATTAATTGTGAAATGACACAAAATTACACAAAACTTTTAAGTAAGTAGAACATATCTATATTCTAAATAAATATTGCTTTATAACACATTCTGATTCAGTTAAAAACTCTCCAGAAGTTGTTTAAAGAAAACGAGAGAGATGCAGGAATCCGAAGCAACTCAAAAGCGGTGATAAACAAATTCCTATTAGCCTGATTTCCAAATGATTTAGTAGATTTTAGTAAATATTATCCATTTCTTTAGAGAACTCTGCAGCTTGCATTTTTGTGCCTGAGTATTAGCAACATGGTGTCACTGTAATTCCTATTCCTTTTCACTCAGTCTGTTTTCATTTTGCAGCACCAGATGTGGAACCATCTCAATCGCATGATGTTTTGTGCCAAGGAATAAAGAAAAGTAGTTAAGCCAGGAAAATAAAGACTGCTTGGTCAGGCAGACTGGCCATATAAATTCAAAAGTAATCACTGGACTAGAACAGTTGAATGAATAGTTTAAATACCTTATATTTCTCAAGTAAAATTTAATAACTTTAAGCATTTCTACAGATGCATCTGAAACAAGATGACTTTAGATAGCTGGTCTGATGTCTACTGTATTTACCTGTAAATTATTAGGAAAATACTCCTGGAATTATACCGTATTGCTGAACCTAATGAGTTAGATAAGTTGACCTGTAAGACAACTAATTAGGAATACCTCTACCAATTGTAAGAAAATTCTAATGATCAGGAGTTAAATGATTTTAAGATCCATGCATATTCTGCTCTCTGTGCATAAATTGCAAGACATGCTTGTAAATATGCATTTGATTCAGCTTGAGCAAAGAGTTTAATAAATAAATACTACAGAGAAAGGACTCCAGCATTCACCACTGGATCTGACCAGGTTATATTTAAAAACTGGTAAATACAGAAATTCAGATTCATCCATTCCCAAAACTGACTGTGTTCACGAGGTTAGTCTTTTTCTTCTGAAGAATGACCGTGGACTAATTAGGACCTTGATTGACCACCTGTCAAAAAACTGTCAGGTTGGGAGCTATGCACAGCTATATTCTGATTTGGGGCAATGGTTTTATGCCACCCTATCCTTTCACACATAAGGCTGTGTTTCTGCTCTAAGTGTTGCTGTTGGCTTCCTTTCCATCCGCCTGGAAAAGGAGGGAGTACAAATTAAAAAAGAATGCAGCTCTTAACGCCTACACCCAGAAGCTTTCAAAACAGGAGGCTGCTACACCTGTGGGGATAGAACAAGTGTATCAGTGTCTTGGGCTTTGCCTCAGCTCGTCCGCTTTTGTTAGCTGGAATGTGCCGATGAGACAATCAGGTGCAGCAGGCGCGTGGCAGCCTGCTTCAAGACGGCTTCTTTGGAGACAGGGAGAGGTCTCTGACTCATGCACTGTATAAGCTCATGATAACCATTTTCAAATGCAGCAATTAGGGAATAATGAAAGTACAGTACCATTGCAAATACTTGTACGGTTCATTAGTTAGAGAAGCAGTCCACATATGTATCAGGTATAAAGAAATACTGGAAAATGTAGTTTTGATATACAAAAGAGAAAGCAACTGTAGAAATAATCTGGGGTACCACTTTAGTCACCCAAAACTGGACATTTGTTTTTTCAAATGTTTTGCTTCATGGTCTTGTATGCTATAAGAAGTTTGTCAGCCAGCTGAATTCAGTTGGTGAACTAGAGTAGCCAAGAAATTTCCCAATGATATCCCTTCAATGCTTCAAACTTCTCACTGATGATGTATCTGGTCTGTGGAAAAACAAAAATGCCTTTAATCTTGGCATCAGTTATTCTTGAAAACACTCACCTCAAATAATGAAAATCTTGATCTTTCTTGTTCAACATTTTCACAATTTTTTTCATCAGTCCTGAGTTCTTACACAAAGGGGACACTCCTGCTATAATTCTGCAAGCATTTAAAACATTAGATTCCAAATAATGAGATAACAGCAAATTTAAATGTTTATAAATTTTAGAACTTTGAACATAGTGAGAAAGAGCATAGCACTGCAATGATGGTATTAGGATTGATGTCAGAGAGAGCCAGGTTTTACTCTATCATCAGCCATGGAAGATCACTGGTATCTTTAGGCCAGTCACTTTCTTTCAGCGAAATCTATGACACAGGATTTTTTGTTATGGAGAAAAATAAGAAGACAGTGTGCTGGGTATACTTGAGTTTCTGGAAAAAGAGTCAAATGTAAAGCAAGCAAGCAAACAAATCAAGAGAAGCTAATTTATCTTAGGTATAGAAGAGATGTCAAAGGACAAAAGCAGAGCTCACTTTTACTTAAAAAATACTTCACATATTAGGCATACATTTGGTTCACATATCCTCCTAATGTAGCAGGATTAGAAGAGACTTTTGGCTTTATTGTATACAGCAGCTTCATATTTTCTTTATGGATGCAAGTTAACTTTTCTTGCATGTTATAAAGATACAGATAAAATAAAATGTATACCACAAGTATATCCTCACAAAGCATTTATATGCTTACATGGATGGTCAAAGGAAAATATCTACTGCTCTCTAGCAAGGCCATGAGAATAATTGATTATCTATTCTAAGCAAATAAGCAAAATTTAGCAGTGTACTTCTTTTACTAATCTGTTGGATGGCTTTTTCAGCAGTTACAATGAAGTGTCGATAAATATGAAATAATAAGTCACTCTGTAATGAGATGAACGATTTCTAAATTTGATGTATAAAAATAATTTTTAAAATGAATAAATAAATACAGAAAAATAAAGAAGCGGGAAACAAAAGTCCTTGTAAGGGAACATGTAACCAGTAATTTTTATGCTAATAAAAAGGGAAATGTTTTCTAAAACAGCACATTTCTACAATTACATGTAAGCCAAATTCTCTGAAATACAGTACTGTATATTTTTAAAACTGAATACTTCACCATAATCTCTAATTCATATGGGCACAAAACAACTCTAGGAAACCTTTCTTGAAAGGAATACTACTTAATCAAGAACCACTGTATTGCTCTGTATAAGGGAACAGTTTCAAAATCTAAATGTATTACATGGGATTTCCTACTGTACACTGACACTATATAACAGGGATGTCAAACTGGCAGCCCGCGAACTGGATGCGTCACACACAGGCCACACCCACCCAAGCTCCATAAAGGGGGAAAATGTTGCAAAACGTCATGTGATGCTGCATGTTTCACACCTGTGCTATATAATATGGCATTAGATATTTATTTGGCTTAATGAAAAATTATTCTTTTTTATACACAGCAATAGAAAACATCCACATTTCATGGGTAGAACTTCTGTTAAATAAAAAAGCATGGACTGGACACAAAATTATGATTTTTTTTTAGAAATTTTAATTACAATCTAAGTTAGTTTCTACATATTAGGTGGGGTCAGATGAGTTCCTAAAATTACAAAACAAACAAACAAAAATCTGGGCAGCCGCTGCTGCAGATGGTAAATGTTTATAGACTACACCTGCCTCGGTTCTGCCAATTTTTTTAAAAGTATCATCCTTTTACCTGCTGAGTGCACATTATGTTCAAGCCCAGTATTAAGAAGAAACATTTGCAAGCCTGCACTAGTAGCTAGCAGCAGATTTATAGGAAGACTCTGCAGCTTTAAACAATAGACATAGGCCTCTTTAAGTTTCCTTAGGAAGCAATGTATTCTCATTTTACAGGCTGAAATGAAGGACCAATCAACAAGGCCTGAGAGAATTGGAAAGTATAATAAAGAAGGGATATATCAGACAGTTGTACAAATTCTGGACAAATTCATTCAACAGAGCAGCTTGTCAAGAGAACAGAAATGATTAAGTTCTGTTATATATCTCAGTATATCAGAAGGGTGAATTAAAAAAAAACAATAATAAAGTCATTCTGCAACAAGCAAGTTTCTACTTTGATAGCAGCATTTAAGTATTTTCCTTTTCATAGCTGGAAGTACTGGTTTTCTCTTTTTTATTTTTAATTATTGTTTATGATTATAATTGAAATTCATGTTCCAATTAGAATTTAGCTTCATTCTAGCAATTCAATGTCAATTGTTCTATTGTATGAACTTCAGCATTTTCCCCTTCCTCTTTAAACTCTAATTGCAGATGAGGTGCTTTCGATGCTGCCATTCACATTTCATTGCACCAAAGAACATTATTAGCTATCTTAGTCTAGGCAATAATTGAGTAAATGAATGGGGAAGGTGTGGCAGGAATTTTGCATCATAACTTTTGAATCTAGAAGAAAGTTTGGAGTACAGAATCATATTGCATTTTAGGAACCACCTGATTATTCACTTCCCTTCTATAGTGAGCACAGTACACTGTGAAGAGTTCAGCCCTACTTTCTGTCTCTCTGCTAACCTCCAAGGCTTTAACATAGGAAATCCCTAAATAAAGTGTGGCCACAGTGGGTTGGGTGTCGATAAGGGTTACTTATTACAAAAACATATTTTATGAAAATTTCCTTACATTTAGAATATATAGTATTTAATGAATATAGGAGGATGCATTGCTCACAAAAGTACAGGTTTCCTTCTTGGCAGGCTCACACTTTTTTCCTGGCAAGAAATGGCTATAGTTAAGTAGCTGATGCAGAGATAAATCTGAATCTCCTGAAGTTACATATTTGTGTAACAGCAGGCACTTTATAAGAGTGTTTTAGTATGCAAAATTGAGATGATTTTTTTTGCAAGAATTCAGCTTAATACTCTAAAAAGTCTCCTTCCCCCGCCCCCCAAAAATGTTCCAGTGAAAGTGCATTTTGAATTTTTCTCCCATTCATCAATTTTGGAATTAATTCACTGAAATGCAGTCTCTATTAGAACACTATTCAGATCTTTTAAAACATTTATCTGCAGGATAACAGGAGTTGTTTAAGTTGGTTATAGAATTACATGGAGGTAATAACAGAGATTTTCTATTGAGTCACCCTTGATTTGGATACT
Organism: Myanophis thanlyinensis; assembly: GCA_017656035.1. Classification (NCBI taxonomy): domain Eukaryota; kingdom Metazoa; phylum Chordata; class Lepidosauria; order Squamata; family Homalopsidae; genus Myanophis; species Myanophis thanlyinensis. The sequence continues at coordinate 15,128 of JAEANM010008961.1, forward strand.
AAATCCTCTCATTTAGGATGTAGTATAATTATTCCTGAATCATGTTAACAGGTGGGCCCAATTAGTTTTGGCAAAATAAAATAGAAAGGTAGGATGAGTTTCAAGGGTTTCAGCTTTGTATAAGAGGCAAGTAAGGGCAAGGAGGTTCACTTGAGAATGGCAGACAAGGAATCTCAAACATTTCTCTGTTTTAGTGACACTATGGATGGCTTTACATTAGCAGCATGAATAGTTCATGCTGTGAGCTTCCAGTCCTCATAGGGCACTTTCTACAGCAGGATGCATGCTCATTTAGACATTGCACATTTTAGCCTGGGGAAATTGCACAATACTTTTTCCAACAGCAGGGCTGATGTTCCATGCATTTACTTCTTTGCTGTTTCTTGCATGGTATGAAATGGTTCATAGGTAGCATGTGGCTCAGCTGCTTGAGTCACATTTACAGCTTTTGACTGGGCATGGACTGCTATTTCAGAATAGTGGTTTAAAATTATGTGTTTAAGTCAAGGAATCCCAAATATGACAGCTGTGCTGTGACACCCTTATGTTTTATAGGAGATTCTAGGCATATTGCAGTTTATGTGTATCCTTGATTGGACTTATATCCCCAAATTGCCCCAGTTAACATATACCTGTGTTATAGAATACAAGCATCCTCTTTTCTGTTGGCAACAGAATCTATCCGATAGCAATTTATTTTCCAGTGAAGTCTAGAAAAATGCTGAAGCTTAATGAGCTTCTGCCATCTAATCATCACACTATTGGATAGCTTAAAACAGAGGTGTCAAACTTGATTTCATTGAGGGTTGCATCAGGGTTGTGCTTGACCTCAGTGGGCTGGGCTGGGAGTGGCCAGGGTGGGTGTGGTCAGCTCATGTCACTCCTGTTTGGGGGCATCTGTGGTGGCCTGAGAGTTCTGCCAGCAAAACTGGTACCCAAGCTCTGTTTTTAGCTGGGATAGTCTTCTGCAACCCTCTGTCAGTGAAAAATGTCATTACATATTTTCATCTTCCTACTATTTTCCTGCAGGTAAAAGATCTGTTTTTCTGATCCACTGAAAGTTGATCCATACGTTAAAATGAATAAAATTATCTCATTCAGAAACAACTTGAATATCACACACCAATGGAAAACTTTCTCAATGAATTTTTATAATAGTAGATTTTTAAAAAAATACAGCTGGCTTGAATTGTATCACATAACACTTTATTGCATTCATAAAATTTCTTATTATATATAATAGCTATACATTTGTTGCAAGAAATGTCCATCTGGGATCAGTTCCAAGTGAGGAGATAGACCAGGTGTGGGCAAAGTTTTTGACTCACGGGCCAAACTTTTTGACTCACGGGCCACAATGACGGGCTCCCCCTCCTCCAGTCCCCCCACCCTTACTCTCCCTCCCCCAGCTCCCCCCACCCCCACCCCCACCCTTACTCCCCCTCCCGCAGCCCCCCCTCCCCCGCGTGTCTTTGCAGGCATGGGATGCCGAACGCAGCAGCTCTGGAGAAGAAGGTAAGAGGGCGG
>JAEANM010008962.1:0-13260 GCA_017656035.1 Myanophis thanlyinensis
AGGCAAACACAGAAAGAATGAGGAAAAGCTTCTTTCCACAAGCAATACGGACACTTAACCAGGAACTACAAGCACACAAAGGACCACAACAAGAACCATGTCTGCATTTAACTCCCACCTTCCCAACTACTCTTAACTATTTTTCTAACCCCCACCCTCCCTTCCTACCTTAACTTACCCGCAGTAGAGTAAGCATTTCACTGCATATCGTACCATGTATGACTGTATATGTGACCAATAAATTTGAAATTGAAATTGAAAGGAGAAAGAGTAGTGGCACAGAACAATTTCATTAGTCTTAACTTGAGCCATTCTGCTACTTGTTTCAATGCTTCAATTCAGGTGTACATTTGGCCTTACATGTATCTTCACGCTTGGTTACATGTGCTTCTGTAGGTCTCCAAATTCATAGTGCTGGGCAGTTGTTCCATTTTACTAAGTTGTTCTTGGTTTCTCAATTAACTGGTGAAGGGAGGGAGGCAATTACTCATGGCTGGGAGGACATAACTTATCTGCATTATCCCAAGGCTTGTAAGGTTGTTGGTTAGCCTTTGCTATTTCTCATTTCAGCTGTGAATTTCATTGTTCACCCATCTCCCAAACTATGAATGTTCAATTTCACTTCTACCACATACAACTTACTTTTGTTCCAACTCTCTAATTCAAGCCCCAATTACTGTGCCTTTAGCATTTCTGTTTTATCTTTCTGCTATGCCTGTATTGTCCTTCATTCTCTAAAATTATAATTTTAATGAAAAACTCCTATCAGCCTTGAATCTTCCAAAGGGAGATCCATCAGAACAAATGTAGAGATTTATTGTGAGGTTAATAACTATTTTATAAGGGACTTCCATAGTATATTATAAGAGTATGGACATAATGTCCATGCACAAAAGCAGCACACATGTGTGGAAGCCTTGCTGTGTGCACACATGCGCACTCACATTTTCAACAAACCGACTGCTGAAATATTTCTTGTCCAACAGTGGAATCACTTAGTATCTTATTCCAGGCAGATGCAGAACCACTGATGAACATTCCTGACCTGAGGCAAAGGGTGAATTGGTGGTATGCTTATCTTCAGTGAGGCAGAGTGAGTGAGGCATGGAGATTAGCTGGTCCATGTGGCAACAGTGAGCTATATAGTGCAAGGTGGGGCAGGGCAGAGCAGGGCAGGGTGGGTGAGGCTGGCTGGTGGTGTTCTTTGCCAGTTCTTCAAACTGCACTGGACTGGAACAACCCAGTTGTTGAACTGGTGAACTGGTCCGAACTGGCAGCAGCCTACCTCTGCAAGTGAGATACTGGAAGTTCAGCCATGGAACTGGCACTTTCCAACCTTTTTATTAATGATGCAAATGAAAAAGAAGAACTACTTATCAATTTTATAGTTAACACAAAGCAAGGGGGATAGCTAATTATTTTAAAGTCTAAATTTTCTGATTTTTTTTCAGAACGAACTTCTTAGGCTAGAAACGTGGCAGAAATTTACAGAATGAAATACGGTATGGAAAGGAAAAATAGCTGTTCTATCATACCCTCTGTGAAACCACTATTATAAATGTGGTTGATCAGAAGCTAAATACCCCCCAGCAATGTGTTACAGTTAATAAAAAGTGCAATGTTAGTCTGCCTCAATTGAAGTATAATTTCTAATCTGCAGAAACTAATAGATTCTGCATTGATTGAACTTCCGTTTAAGAACACTGTCCAATTTTGGGCATCACATTTTAAATAAAATTCAGTGAAATCAGAAGAAGTGCAATAGAGAAAAAAGAGATAAGAATCTGGTAAGCAAACCTTAAAAGAGGACATGAGGGAACTAATTAGCTTTGAGAAGATGGGGTAGATGGAACAATCATACTTTAAAGTACTTGAAAAAAAAGTTACCATACAAAAAGAAAAAAAATCTCTATTTTCTGTGTTTTTCTTTCTCTATCCCTGAGTGCAGAGCATGGAACAAAGTCTAAAGATACAAAAAGATGGATTTCAAATGAATCTTAAGAAAGGAAATTATTAGTGAGAGGGAGGTGGCAAGCTCTGCTTTATTGGATTTGTTCAAGGAGAGACTCGGCAGACATCTCTCAGGGAGGCTTTCCTTTGGATTCCTGTACTCATCAGAAGGCTGGATTCAGTAGCTTCAATGTCTCATTCAATTCTAATGCAAGGCTTTGAGTTGAGGATCAGCAGTTCAGTCATAGGCTGAGAAACAGCATTAATTTACTTAAATGATCTTTTTTCTTTTATCATTCCAAATTGGCTTCTTATCAGCATGTTCATTGGATATTATGATAGATTAAAAGTTATTTTCCATCCTAGAGAGCTATAAATCAATTTAATTTGCCTTCAGTCTAGACGTGTGCTCTTTAATATGACTAAAAAAAATCCATACTTTTAATTTTTAATCACTTAAATGTTAGTAATCCATATACCATGATTTGATCTCTTCTATATTTTTAGTATGTTCAAACAATTACTATAAAGCTCATTTCAGTTTTGTTTGCCAAGTACAAATAAACCTACTTATTGGTATGCTTAGATAAGGAGTGTCAAACTGGATTTCTTTGGGGGCCGGATCAGCATTGTAGTTCTCCTCTGCAGGCTGGCCAGTGGGGGGAGACATTGAACAGCACCTTGCCAGCCAAAATCGGGCACCCCGCTCACACCCTATTTTGGCAGCAGAGTGTTGCAGGAGGCTGTCCAGGCTGAAAAGGGGGCACAGGGGGAATGCATGCATTCCCCCTATGCCCTGTTTTTGACTGCCAGAGGCACAGCAGGCCAGTCTTTTGCTATTTCCAGGCTACTCTTGTGGACCAGCCTTGAGTTTGACACCTCCGGTTTAGATAATGTAAATCTTTAGAAACACAATAGGAGATGATTAGGTAGACCCCAAGGGCAGGATCAAATTCATCATTAGTTTGGAGTCATTATGTTCACACAAGAAGCCTAAGTCCACATCCCCACCACCCTGAACTCAGTTGACCCTTATATAGTGCCAGTTTGGTTTGACTATTAGTAGATCAGAATGTTAGCTATAGGTTTTAGGAAATAAACTTTTAGTGCTTTTAGTTTTACTTCTGTCATCTAGTTTCTTGCTCTTAAAATGAACAGTATCGGTTGAATAAATAATTAACAGCTCCTTTAGCAAGTCCTATTGAATCCTATGTGGTCCTATGGAGATCAAGTGATGGGTGCCATTGAGAAGGATCAGATTCAAATCTAATTTTTTTAGACATAGAAGCTTAGGATCTTAGTGTAAGCAAAGACTTAAGGAAAATGTGCTATGAATTCCATATTGACCTCCTTGAGAAAGAAAGATCAAAAGATAACAAAGAAACAATAAGAATGGAAGTTCTGGGTTGATCTTTTTTGCAACAGAAATATATATTCAAATCCATGCTGAAATATTGCTTTAATCTTTCACTGATATGCTACATGATATCAAGCAGATTGGGCACTGGACTGGTTGGCACATTTTGTGTTTATGTGAATTATACTAGCATTAGGAGTATCATCTTCCTAAACTTTTTTGTGGCTATACATGCCCTTGATAATCATCTTATTCCATAATAAGGTTTGGTTTGATTTGGTTCTGTCAGGACAGCCAGACATGCTCTTGTTTTCATATGATTAATTTTTCATACAAAAATAAAATAAAATTAAAGTTTTCCATCACCATTTAGATCTGTTCCTTCATTCCTTCTCTTTTTTCTGGATTGCCCTATATAATTCTAGTTAAATTTATTTAGTTTGCATTGTTGTATCCTATCTTCTTATTTAACTTTGAATAGGTTTCTCTTCGCTCACAAATCAACCCAGATTTACCTGATTTTTATTGGGTTTGTAGGAGTCTATTCTTCACTACTCTGGGTTAAATTGCAATTCAAGGTGCTGGTTACTATCTTTAAAGCCCTACAAAACACAGAGGAAGGTTACCTTGGGAATGATCCAGGTTCTCCCTATTAAATAGTGTCATCTTGCAGGATTGAGATATGGTCCTCTCTAATACAGTATGTACCCTTGCTAATAACTGAGATGTATATGTCTCGGTAAAAGTAGTTGTAGCCTTCCAGTGAAGAAAAAAATTGCTGTGATCCAGCTAGTAGTGTAGATAGAAAGGCCAATGGCCTGTATAGGAAAGAGATATTCATCATATATGTGGATATTTGCCTTTAAATCCAGAAATGTGATCTTTAGACTGTTTTCTGCTTTTAATGTGCTGGATTTTACTAGTATATGTAAGTAATGTCAATATAGAGGTTATGAAGTCCCAGTTTGAAGATTAATGCATGGAAGTAGGTCTCAATTTAAATAGGACTTAGCCAGGAAACAATAAAATCCTTTGGAAGAGATTATTTGCAGCTCAGGGTTGTATTGGTGTCTTTTTTTCTCTCTGAGATTGATTGTTTTCAGATATTTCATTATCCATCCAGGTAACATCTTTAGTGGTAGCTTCATGCTGTGTAAAGCATTTGACACCTATATGAGATATCAATAGAAGAGATTGTAGATCAGGGTTGAGCTGAGGGGCCCTTGGTGGTCTCTGAGCTTGGTTGTTATATCAGTGCTAGCACTGATGATGTTACCTAGTTGGGTAATGAAATATCTGTAAGAAAACAGCCAAGCTCAGAGACCATCACGAACTCTATACTACAACCCTCAAAGAAAGTTGTCTCATGTTCAATGATACTTCCCAATATGTGCCCTTAAGATCTCATACCAGAAGTCCTAGCATTACATTAGAGTCCACTCATATCTAACCCATAGTAAGTTCAATTGAGTTCACCTGCTTCTGAAGTGAAGAACTGCAGCATCTCCTCAGATATAGTTTCTGTTGAGTTCCATAAAATCAACTGCTATATAAATGGATACTGCAGAATTAAAATTGTATCTATTAAATAATCTCCAGAAGTAACGTTGTACCTGTTTACCTTTAAAGAAATGCAGATCAAAATGAAGATAAGAATGTTTTAGCAAAAAAAAAAAAAAAGGTATTCATTCTTCAAAGAATAGCTGATCGAATGGGAGTGAGTAGCAATAACTTTTTTTTAATAAAAATATCTTTGGGTTTTCTTGTACAAGGAAGTTTTATTTTTCCATCTTGGGTGACCAGTTTTCAATTCAGATTATATATAATAAAAGTTAGAATTCCAGCATGAAACTGAAACAGGAAAACCCAGGTTTTGAAATCTAGTATTAGAGGATGCAATAAAAAAAATTCTAAAAGCTATTGAAAATTACAATTTGTTCAATGTCTTACACTCTTTTATTTTATTTATTTATTTACTCTTTTATTTTATTACACTCAGTAATACTGTAAATATTGGTGTTGGTGTAATACTGTAAATATTGGTGTTATTTCAAAGTCCATTGTAGGAGATAGTTCATATCTCTGGGAACAGCTATTTCTTCCTTTCTGGATGTCTTTCTCTGCTCTTAGAGAAATCCCGTTTCTGATTTGAATTTTTGTTAAGGTTGCACTTCATTATAAGATCTGAGAACTGCTTTTCCTTAAAAAATATTTACAGTATTACTGAGTGTTATTGGTTTAATTATAGACATTGAACAAATTGTAATTTTCAATAGCTTTTAGAATTTTTTTTATTGCATCCTCTAATACTAGATTTCAAAACCTGGGTTTTCCTGTTTCAGTTTCATGCTGGAATTCTAACTTTTATTATTCCAAATAAAAAGCACTATTTAAAAAATATCTTATGTGCCAGATATGCAATTCCTTAAAAAATCTTTAAGATAGGTCAAAATTACAAGTGAAGACTGTGTTAGACCAAAAAAGAAAAAAAACAACCTCAGTTTAATTGGGAACAGAAATGAAAGTTAAAAGGAAAAGATTTCTGATTCAGTGTTCATTCTCTGCAAAATTGCCATTCAACCTTTTCCTCATTTTGATGGCTTAACTGAATTTACTAAATTTTGTTGCAAGTCATTCATCTGACACTGTCACATATTGATTGTTCATGCATAGCAAGTGTCAGATACTATAAAATTACTGGGTTCTGCTATGAAATCTTTAAGTGGCAAATGCTTCTGCCAAATCCTTTTTATGATAAAGTTAAATGCTTATAAATGCCATTGATTTTAATCAAAAGATTCAAATCCATACTTAATCGCTCTGTGAAAATCACTGTGCTGGTAATTTGTGCTTGATCATGGCACATAACATCAATTCAATGTCTAGTAAATATCCTCTCAACCAACAAAACTTTGGAGAATATTTATCAGCAAAGTTCTAATAGAGGAATTCTAAACAGCAGTATGGGTGGCACAATCTGTACCAGGTTTTGCCCATATCTTAATAATCAGAAAGAATCATCTTTGCATAATGGGCTTTCTCCAAAGTTTCTTGGAAAATTGAGATATGGGATGATAATTCTAGATTCTAATAAATATGGGCTTCAAAAAGCCATATCTGTTCGAAGTTTCTTTGTCTCTTAGTTCGAGGTTGGATTTCATTTTTGACAAACTTCCACCCATTACTTCTTATTCTACCCTATGGTGCTTTAGAGCAGATGTCCCCAACCATTTGTGTTCTGTAGATAGCAGCTTCAGCAATTTTGTTAGTGATGGAATGGTTTTGTATGTGCAGCCTAAATATTGTGCATGTGCAAATCACTCTTCACACAATCACCTGGTGCTTTGGCAGCCTTGTTCTCAAAGAGCCTCAGCCTGCTGAGTCCTGGAGGTTGGGAACTGCTGCTTTAGAGAACAAGTCAATCCTCTCTACTCTGTGACAGACACTTAAGTACTGCAAGATAATTGTCATGTCCTCTCTAATCCTTTTTTTTGGGGGGGGGGATAGGCTAGACATGCCTAGCTCCCTCAATTATTCATCATATGATTTAGCTGCCATACCCTTTATCATCTTTGTTGTTTTTCTCTTCACACATTCTAGGATCTCAGCATCCTTTTTGTATTGTGGTGACTAGAACTGTATGCAGTATTGGAAGTGTGGTCTCATACCAACCAGTTGAGAACTTGGTATATAAGCATTGACTGATTATGTAATGTTTTTGAAATGATCACAACAGACTTTTATGCATGAATACAACACAACTAGAAGATGAAAGAGCACTCTGTCTCTCAAACACATTAACAACTGGGTTGATCGTTGCCACGTGGCAGAAGCTGCATGTATGTGTAGAAGCCTTGCCACATAGCAGAGCCATGTGCATGCATGAAAGCCATGCACATACTCCTGCGCTAAAGCCATGTGCACATTTTTGGTGAACCGGTGGTAAGATTTTTTTGAATACCACCACTGAAATGCTTGCACTCATCGAGGCGGGTCAAAGGGAGCTTGACAGAATGTAGCAGCCTCACCAAGTGGCTGTAGTGGGTCACAGAACAAAGCGTGGCTTGATTGCCTGGGTTGGATCATGTGGTGTGGAACTCGATGGTGGCGGTGGGAGACGCATAAACCTGGAGGCCATCTTTCACGAGAGAGTGAGTGAGCTGTTTGCCTTCTCTTATGGAAGGTTGGGTATGAAGTTAAAAAGAGGGCGAAGGGAAAGGAAAGAAAGGTGGCTCATGGTTCACACTATAGATATAATTCATTCCTTTTCCTCTCTAATACAGGATTGGGATAAATAAATACCTGGGCAATGCCAGGTTATCAGCTAGTTTGTAAATAAAGCAAAGAGATGAAATGGCATATTATACTTGAACAGGTGTGCCTCTGTGATCTGGGCCTTTTTGAAATGGCTTAGTCTTGTTTCTGCAAATTCCCACATTCCCTTAAGTTCACAATTTCTGATCACTGACAGCATTTTCATATCGAGACAAAAATGCACGCAAACTGTAGGATTGAAATAAGCATGTTGGGAAAGGAGAGGAGAGGACAGGAGAGGGGAGGAAAGGAGAGAGAAAAGAACTTTTTTCCAATTCCAGCTCTGCTCCATAATTGTGTTGTGGTCCCATCCTCTTTTTCAACCTTAGTGCCCTCCAAATTTAAGTGTAGCTTTTGATCATTCTCAGGTTATCTATTCCTACTCTGACAAATAATAACCCTAAAATAAACATCTTAAAATTAGAGAAATAACTCACATATTTCCCTTGTCTCTGCTGGTTAAGGGAATACCTATATGAGTTATTGATTGCTGTGTATTAGGAGTGGATTGTACAATGGATAGACTGTTATTATTGTTAGTTATTTCTAGTTTGTCTTATTTGAAATGCTTGAATTATTCAGACCAAGTGTAACAAAATATTAAAAAAAATGATGTAAGATTCTTTATTGCGAGTATGTTTCTCAGGACTCATTGCTAAAAGAAACAGTTCATCTTCTAAAAAAAATGGGGATTGTAAAAACCAATGAAACTCAACAATTTGGGAAACAATTTACTTATACAATAAAATATTATACTATAAACTGAATTCATTTCTAACCTGCAATTTTAAAAATTATTGTTGAACTTCCTATTTACAAAGTATACCGAAGTAACTTTGTACGTGGTAACTGCTTAAGAATACCCTTCCTTCTAAAACTACACTTTTTTTATATACAGAAGAATAGCTAATTAAGTTGTAAGAGTACACCTCAATGTCTAAGATAACTTTGCATTTGGTATAGAATTTAAGTCAATTTTATAATTGTACATATGGGCATGTATACATCCAACATTTGGGTTTCTTTCGCAAAGTCTTAATATTTTAGCTCTTAGTTAAAGTAAGTTGGGATTAGATTTTTCAGTTGTTCAAACAGAATTTACCATAATTATTTATGCTATGATTCATACTCTGTTGATTACTCCCATTGATATTCATATATCATTTGGAGTTTAACAACACTCTACAATTTTCAAAACAATATATTTCAAAAAATGTAATTTTAAAAAAGATGTCTGATGTATTACTGATCACATCTCACAGAGCAAAATCAGTGGGTTTATTTACAAAGTGGGGGGATGTGCTGATTCATTGGATACCAGAGCTAGGTCAAAAAGTTGTGGATAACAAAGACACATATGAAAATCTAGCCCTTTGCTATGGTAATTAGGAATTTTGCAGCACAGGTCTGAAAGCTTTCCTGATAATACCATCAAGAACAGCCAAGAAGGTTAAAAGCTTCTGTTCTAAATTGAAGGGAAGTTGCCTGATACAAAATAAAGATTAAAACCATAAACCATAACGATATTTTGATGAAATAAAGGAGTATGGATTATTTCTCTAGTCTAGAGCATGGGTATCAAACTGGTGGCCTGTAAGCTGGATGTGTCACATGCAGGCCAAGCCCATCCCAGTTCTGTGAATGGGAAAAACATCACAAAATGTCACATGACAGCAACCTGACATGGCAAGTTTGACACCTATACCCTAGAGGATTTTCATATGTGAAATAGGTGGGTGTTAAACATGACTAAGAAACAAACCATATTAGAATATTTGATCTTCAAAGAACAGGCTTACACACAGAGTTATCTTGCTAATGGAAATTGCTATCAGGAATGCAGCTACTATACAGCTTCAGAAGTTAAAAACTTCTAGGGACTATCAGACAACACCTTCTACATTCATTAGAGTTTTACCTCATCTAAGTCATGATTGCTAACTTCCTTTAACTTCCTTTTCCAAGCCAGTGCAACCAAACTCTCCCTTTCTTAAACCTTTCTTTAGAAGTCTCTGTAATTATTTCTCTTTCATAACTTATTAAAGTATCCCAGGGGTTGGATTTCTTCCAAGTCTCTATTTGGCTTCCACTTTACTAGCAAAAGAAATAAAAGAGAAGAAAATTATTCTGGAAGAACACGAGCAGTAAGTTATTTAATCAAAATCATTTCTTGGTGCATAGGCTATTACCAAGTCGCAGCCTTCTACTAAGCAATAATTAACTAGTAATTAAGAAATCTAAAACTGGGAGAATGCCCTTGAATTATACAAAGATTTTGATTTGTTTGCTCAGTTGCCCAATTGATTCTCATTGTATGCATGAACAAAATACATATCTATATGAGTATTATGTCTATGTAATAAGTGCAGGCAACAACTCATGTATGTTACCACAATGAATCTGAAGTGCTGCAAATAACAGATATATTCTTAAGGATTCTGTGCAAAGTCTTTTTATTACAATGATCATTATGTCATTTTTTTTCAGTATATGATCACCAATTTTATGAGAAGATAAGGAACTTTAAAGTCAAACTGAAGTATAAAAATCTGCAACATGACAAAAGGGCCTTATACTTTTGCAATTTCCTTGAATAGAGGGAACACATTGAGTTAATTTAATTGTAAAAATGTCCATAGTTAATTCCATTGAGAATAATACATTCTATTCCAGTTTTGAGATTTTGACCCCATCACTTTTGCATTCTGGGATATTTATGATGCATTGGATCCAGACTATGAAAAAAAACGCTGAGGTACTACAATTATTCAGAAACGGTATAATCTTTGAAAGCTGAGCTTTAATTTAAACAGGATTTGCTTCAGTGAGCTACTCTTTTCTCTCTTTCTTAGGTTGTGCATTTCACTAAATTCTACAGCTAAATCCAGTGATCCAGAATTAGTTCATTATTAGTTTGTCCAACTATAGTCCATTTTGATTCATTCCTGATTCTGAAGTGTAAACTAGGAAAATGAAACTCTATTAGTTTGATGAAATATTTAAAATATAATAAAGTTACTCAAGGATACGTTTACCTGAGAGAATTGGTAGAGAGATAGAAACACAACCACTTTTTATCTTGTCTGTCTCAGGCAGCTGTATCCAACTTTGGTAGCTACAGAATATATTCCTTCTCTTTCTCTGGATGTGTGTATTTGGCCTGCCTAAAGATATCTTGACACCTTATCATTTTTGCCAACTTTTTGGATGCAGATTCAATTAGTTCAATTTTGTTCTCTCTGAGGTAAATTAATTTTCTGTTCTGACAGTGATTTGGGTTGTTGCTATTATTGTTATGATGATAGCTTTTTATATTGACATTTCATAATCTGAAAATTGTAGAATGGAATTAAGCCAAATCATTCCCCTATTCTTTCCATATTTTGCACTTTAATTTTGAGTCCCTTTGCAGACATTATTCTATGCTTACTTCTTACTTGAGTGTGTGTGTGTGTCAGAACTCTTCTAAAAGCTCTCTTCCTCTAAACATAATTACAGTATATACATCAAAAGTTTTTAAAAAACACTCTTCATTATCTGACTTTGATAACTGTCTATGAAAAATATTGCAAGATTCATAGAATACTTTTTTGCTTGAGGCCTTTTCTGTCTCTAATGTTCATTATAGTTGTATTCTTTCATACACATCCGATAATAAATTATGATACTGAGACTGGGGTTTGCTAATCACAAAACCATCAGTGTTTAATTACCAGACATACAAAAATGTGGTTATTATTTACATCAATCACAGAGCTGACATAGATCATTTATCTACCACTGATTTCAATGAAAAGAAATTAGAGATGTAAAAGAAAGTTTTTGCTGTGAAAGGAAAAAAAATAGTGGGAAACATTGCTTTTACCATTCTTTTGCTCTGCTGAGCTCAGACTGTTAGGATTTAAAGTTTATTGAAGGTTCTGACACTAGAGATCTTCAAATGTCAAGTCATATTAGTCTGTCAGATTACTCTGATCATACAAGATTTTTTTTCCAAAAGGAAGAATGATTAACATGCAACTGACATGGGTGAGATCCTTTACTGATATTGGACAGAAATATATACTCAATAGTCAGAAAAGACTCCTGCTTTGCATAATTAGTTTGCTGCCATAGGTTAACAAAACTCTTGAGAAATAACTTTCAGCTTGATCACCTGCTGCCATTTTCCAGTTTTTCACCTTTGTTATTCCAGCTGTGCAAGCATGAGTAAAAATAAAAAAAATAAAACAATGATTATCAACCAATTTAAAATTTTATGGAGGCAATTATATATATATATATATTAACAGTGACAGAGATGGAAATAATGATGGATTATGCAAAAGAAATTTTGAATTTGCATTGTCAAAAAAAAATTCTGATTTAATGGAAAATTTGGAACATGGTGATGTATGGAGATACAGAAATGGTGACTCAAAAACATTTTTTTTCTGAAAGACATACATCTTTTTTTCAAACATAGGTTCAAGAATATATTACTTAGATCTATCAGACATGGGACATTAATGTTCAGACCACAACCCAGTGACTTTAACTTTTTTATGGAAAAATGCTCTTGGATGATAGAATGAAATATTGTTGAAAGAGGATAGTGGATAAATAATGGAGAATAATTAGTGGAGGATTGAAAAAAGAAGTTAATTATTTTTGAGAATAATAATAATAATAAAAGCACAAAACTAAGAATGGCTTGCAATGCAAGCAGAGCTTTTGTAAAAGGGTGTTTGTACAATGTAACAATGAATTTAAAAAGAAAATACAAGAAGAAATACAAGTGATTTTGGATGAGATTTTTAAAACAAGGAAGAAAAATTTAGAAAATCCCAGAATGGACAATGATTATCCACCAATTTAAATTTCTATGGAGGCAATTATATATATTAACAGTGACAAAGATGGAAATAATGATGAATTATGCAAAATAAATTTTGAATTTGCAAATAAACTGGGGAAATTATTGGCATATAAATTACAATTACATTTGGATCATTTTAATATTAAACCAGATGCATCAATAAGTAAAATCCAATATTTCTCCGGTCTTGTATCTTCACATATTTTTGTAAATATATCCAAATTATTCTCCTTATAATACAAATTCATTTGAATCCAGAATATATCTAAGAAAAGGTTGTTTGAAAGTATTACTGACTTGGAAGAAAATGATTATTTTTTTCCTAGGTTATCCCAATTTATGTTTTTGATTTCTAACAATCTTTGCAAACATCACTGAATTCTGGGCACCATTCTACACCATTATCTCCACAGTGCCCTGAACATTATCTCCACAGTGCCCTGAACATAATCTTAAGTGTTTAGCCAAGAAGAATCACAATGGCTCAGTGATTAAATATGCTGAGTTTGTCAGCTGGAAAGGTGATAGTCCAGGTTCAGTTCTCAAGTGCTGCATGACGGGATGAGTTCCCATGAGTTGCCCCAACTCCTGCCCACTTAGCAATTAGAAAGCATGCAAATGTGACTAGATAAATACAATAGGTACCACTTCAGTAGGAAAGTAACAGCATTCAGTGCATCTTAAAATGTTTTAAACGATTAGCCTTTATTTAATCATTTTAATTGATTTTTAATTGTATCTTGTATTTTTTATCTGCTGTTCACCGCCCCGAGTCCTTAGG
>JAEANM010008963.1:0-16653 GCA_017656035.1 Myanophis thanlyinensis
ATCTGCTGTGAACCGCCCCGAGTCCTTGGGGAGATGGGGCGGTATATAAATATGATAAATAAAATAAATAATAAATAAATGTGTCTTTCCCTGGACAGCTGCAGAAGGCATACCTGGGAACAAAGACCCATCCCTATGTACTCTGAAGCACCTTTTGGCCTTTGAATCTGAAGTGCTATGCAAATTCAATTCTGTCAATTCTATTTCACACATTGCAAATAGATTTAGTTGGAAGTTAGAATTGGCAATGACTTTTGTAGTTTTACTAGCCCAAGTACACTTACCATCTTGTACTACCTCTTCGTCAGAATCTCCTTTTGATTTTGTATATTCTAGTGTATAGGAAAGGCCATTACAACCTCTTGTGCGCACACCTACTTTAACTCCTACCTAAAATATAAATATTAACATATTAGAAACATTTCTGTATGAAGCCAACAATTCTCAAGTGCCAGAATTACTGTTTCAATGCTTTTATCCTACTATACAAAGTTTTAGTGCAAATCAGCCATAAACCCAGATTTGGAGTCCTTTCAATCTTAAGGTGTCATTTAGTTTTGAGTAGTGTTATACAAAACTGTACTGGAAGTCTCATCAAAACAAAAATTGCCCAAATGGGACATGATTAAAATCTGTTCATTTAAATAAAACTAAGTTTGCCCACCTTTTAGGGAACTAGGAACACTGACTTAATGAAACAGAGCTATATTAATTTGTACACAGAAAGAAATTGGGATGTTCTGATTTGCGCAAAAAGAGTTTGGTGAGGAAGGCAGGAGGGAACAAACCTGCTCGAAAGGTGAAATTGGCAGGTTTGGTGGAATAAGTATGTGGGAGAAGTGAGCAACTGGGAGAAGAAAGGAAATATATGGGAAAGTTAGTATGTGCTGATTAGAGGGATTAGCCAGCAGAAGTGACTGGGGGGGGGGGGGGGAGAGGGCTGGTAAGGTGAGTTATAGACCATGCCAGGCTAGAAGTGCTGTGGAGATATGGAGGTGGGGTGGGGGGGTGTCTTTTTCCATAGCTGCTCGCCAGGTGCTTTGTTTGAAACCTGGCATAATCAGAGTGTTCTGAGGTTTGGTTTTGGCAAAGTGATTTGGAATAGCTTCCAGATTGTATTGGTTTGTTCTGAAACAAAGCATTTTCCCGTTTCAACCACATCCCTGTCAGATATACTTTACTGGTGACTGGCTAGAGCAATATCTATTAGCAGATTGTCATGCAGCCTTGAAGATCCAGTAATGCCTGGAATACCATCTAGCACCACTTACATGGTCAGGTTTGTCTTTTAGCAGTTGTTTTATCTTATTCACTGCAGATGGGGTCTGAAAGATATAAAGAGATTTTGCATTACATGACTCATAAATTGCATCTTTATGTTACAGCAAAAATAAAATAAAATTTAACAAAAAGAAAAAAGATTAACGGTTGAAGGAGATGAAAAGGGTGGGAAGAAAAAAGGAATAAAAAGAAAAAAATATATAAAGAATGATATATGTTCTAACTTCCTTCAGATGTAATAAAATAACCTCTTTAAGTTGTCTAAATTAAAACAAAAATGTTATGAACAATATAAAAATGTTGGATTACATGTTCTATTTTGTTCTTTTTATTCATAGAAAACAACAAGTAGTAAAAGAATATTAACACATCAATATGTAGGGGAGAAAGGAATTAAAAGAGTATTTCATTTAATGTTAATTGTTTTGTTGAACTAAAAATGATGCTAATATTTCTTGGCTGCTATCTGTTCATCTTTATGCAGCACACCAATCTAAAATAATATTTTGGCATGATATGAATTCAGTCCTGTTTTTTAGCTTATCATCTTTGGCATGGATTTTTTTAGAGATACACCTACTATTCCAAGCTGTGTGAATAATAATAATTAGGCCTCCTAACATTCCAGTAACAACTCTCTTGAATGGCACTTTCCCTCCCACGGAGCTATCAGTTCATGAATCTCTAGTCTTTTTATATGTAGTCTGTGGAGCATTTCTTCCATCCATATTTGCTGCACATCAAGATGTGCAGTCAGGTACAGACTGTACATCTTACTGATAAATGTGGCATGATTGTAATTTCCCATTACATGTGTAGTTACATGTGTAGAGTTTATTGTTACCAATGTAATGTGGTAGAGGCGAGGGAAAAGGTTTATGGGAAGAATCTCATTTTACAATCATACACTGATTTGACACATGAGAAAAAAAAACCCTTTTACAAGGTTTATAATTGAGAAATAGCTGTAAATCCATTCATAGCTATTTTGGCATGTTAATTTTTATGTTTTTGTGCATTGTAATTGTATGCATGAAACCAGGCTGAATGACTATGAGCCCAATCCACCTCACAAGGTTGTTGTGGGGGAAATAGGAGGAGGAAGGAGTATTATGTATGCTCATCACCTTGAGTTATTTATAAAAATAAAAAACTCATTAAAAATATAAAAAACAAAATTATACATCTTTCTTTTAAAATTCAAAAATATAAAGATAGTGTTACTGAATGGCCAATATTTACAGTATTTTAAGAAAATATTGCCTAAGGTTTTCTTATGTATAGCTATCATATTTAAATAACATTTAATGGTTTCCAGATGAGGTTGATTGATGTCAGACACTACGCAGGCTTGGCCTGGTTGGTACCAGGGAGGGAGACTCCAGCAATTTAGAGGGCTTGGGATAGGTTGGGAAATTGAAAAACGTCTCCAGAAGAAAGCAGGGACAAACTACTTTGGTAACACTGCTCAAGAAAACTATGTGGGCATGATCCCAAACTTCTCTGATTTAGTTTTGCTTATGAAAATATAAATGATACTATTTCAGATCTCAATACACTCAGAGTATTTAATAATTTCTCCATTGAGATTTCCTTCCCATAAAACTGAACATCACAGAGCTGGTTTTATGCACAGAAGACTGAATATGTATAATGTGTTTGGCATCCAATACTTATGTATACATTCATTTCTAGGTAAACAGCTTGTTCTTCATATACTAGTCCTCAGCTTATGACCACAATTGAACCTATATTTTTCATTGCTATGCAAGACAGTTAAATGAGTGGCACCTCATTTTATGATCTTTTTACCATGATTAAATGAATCACTGCAGTTGTTAAGTGAATCTGGTTTCCCCCATTGCTTTTGTTTCAGAAGCCAGCTCAGAAGTTTACAAATGGTGATCACATGACCCCAGGAAAGTGCAACTGTCATAAATACATGCCAGTTGCCAACTGCCCGAATTTTGATCATGTGACCATGGAGATGCTGCAACAATCATTAAGTGGGAAAATCAGTCATGTCACTTTTTTCAGTGCCCTTGTAACTTCGAACAGTTACTAAACGAATGGCTGTAGATCGACAATTACTTGCATCACCCAATGCATGGCGCTGTAGTTGATGCCCATCATCACACACAATGAAGTAGTGTGGCAATAAAATACAATAATCCCCTCCATAATTTATATTGAAGACCAGAACAGGAGAATTACACAAGGCATTTGAGGGGTCCTTGATGGTCTCTGAGCTTGCTTGTTTTCTTGCAGATGTTTCATTACCCTGACTAGGTAACATCATCAGTGCTAGTGGTGGCATTCGCTTTCACCCCAATATAAATTTCCATCTTTACCTACAATTTTTCTTTTTTAAAGGAGGTGGGCAACAACAGAAATCGCAGCTGAATAAAGAGATTCTTTGGTTCTATAATCTTTTGATATTGGGGAATCTGAGCTCAGATATAATAAATGGACAAGCCTTGGATTACAGCAGGAAAAAAGAAACCAAACCATCACTACAAAGGCTTCTGGTACTACACCTCTCTCTTTCTCCTCCATACAACCCTCCTGTAACACAATCGCGAAAATTATTGAATCAGTCATCTGCACCTTTATAACTGTCTGGTTTGGTTCTGCAACCCAACAAGACAGACCCAGACTAGAGGATAATCAGAACTGCAGAAAAAACAATTACTACCAACCTGCCTTCCATTGAGGACCTGTATACTGCATGAGTCAAAAAGAGGGCTGGGAAAATATTTAAGGACCAGTCACATCCTGGACATAAACTGTTTCAACTCCTACCCTCAAAACGATGCTATAGGGCACTGCACACAAGAACAACTAGACACAAGAACAGCTTTTTCCTGAACGCCATCACACTGCTACACAAATAATTCCTTCAACACTGTCTATCTATTAAGTCTGCATTACTATTATTCTTCTCATCGTTCAATCACCCACCGACCCCACTATGACTATAACTTGTTGCTTGTATCCTTACTATTTATATTGATTATTGTCTCCTAATGTGATTTGACTGCTTATTTGTACCCCACGACTATCATTAAGTGTTGTAGCTTATGATTCCTGACAAATGTACCCTTTCCTCTTACGTCCACTGAGAGCATATGCACCGAAGAGAAATTCCTTGTGTGTCCAATCACACTTGGCCAGTAAAGAATTCTATTGGATTCCAAAAGTTGTGAAAAGCTCATTTGCCACTAGAAGCGACACTGTACCGAGTCTTTCACCTAGTGAATGTCTGCCTGGGCTGGGAAGCGGGTGAGGCATATATGCATATATATATATATATAAAGAGCAAAAATAAAAATAAAAAAGGCGGATAGAACATCAAAGCGGCTGCAGCAATCTCCGCCAGACCAACACTGAGGACATCCCCCCTCCGCCCCCTACCTCCTTTCGTGCACGCCTGCGCAGCACGCTTGTTTACCAACCGGTAGACCTCCGCCCGCTCCGCTCCCCTCCCCTCCCAGCGCCCAAAGCCTCAACCCCGCTCTGCAGCCGACGACGCTAGGCTGCCCGCTGCAACTCCGCCTCGCCCCGAATGACTGACCAGCGTGAGGGCTGCTCGGGTGGCTTGAATCTTCCTCTTGCTCACAGCCCGGACGGTGGCTCGGACCATGGAGGAAGCCATGACGACGACCTCCGCCCCCCTTCCCCTCCACACCTCTCAGCCGCGTCCTCCAATGTTGTCCATATACCCCCAGCGGTCGAAGCAAGGCGAAGCCAGGCGCGTTGGTGACGTCATCAGGGAGAGAGGCGGTCCTCGTTCGAGGGCTTTGGCCGCTATTGGTTGTATTGCGCGCCGCTCAGTAGTCTGGGTGAGCGGATCGGGGGCAGAGGAGGTTGGGTCTCCCCTCCCTTTTCTGCAGGCCACCCAATCGCGGCAGTGGAGCCAACCGTGGGCGGGCGGTTCTCTTTTGTCGCGGGTGGGATCGGAAGAACGTCGGGGAACTGAGGGGGCTGAAGAAGCTTCTTGGGTGAGAAGCGAAACGTCCTTCAAAGAAAAAAAACCAGAAAGTCAGTTGCCTCTTGAAAAAAAGAAAAGCACTTTTGGGACAACCGTCACCCGGATGACTGAGAATCTCCATAGACAGCTCCCTGTGGCATGGCAAATGTATATAGAGCGAGCTTTTATGTTAAGGCAATACGAGAGAGAAAAATAAAAAAACGGAAAGAGAACAATCTGTTTCTCGCCCGTTTTAATCAAATTCTCATGTTTCTTTCGAACTGAACTTCGTCTGATGTAAGGATGTAATCCTGATCGCTTGGGGACTTCCCCGAGAATAAATTTCTTTCAAATCGGCAGACTAGCTGCGGCAATCATCCTCAGGGGAACAGCTCCGGAAATGTCGACGATTCCCACATTCACAGAAAACAGCGAGGCTCCTGGCCATGATCTGGGAATCGTATTCACGAAAATTGGCTCTGCAGTTCAAGAAAGGCGTCCTAACTGTAAAAACAATAAAATAAAGTAGAACAGCCTGGAATCGATTTGTTCAATTTAATCTGATAGTGGCCGCGCTTTGCATCTGGAAATCAAATCCAGAAAATGTCACCGGAAGAAACCCTTTTTCCCACTGAGAAATATAAGACATAAATCCTCGATTTGCAACAGTTTGTTTAGTGACAGTTCAGTTACAACAGCACTAAAAATGTGATTTATGACCGTTTTTCAGTTAAAACCTTTGCAGCATCCCCATGATCATGTGATCAAAATTCAAGTGCTTGGCAACTGGTTCATATTTATGACGTTTGCAGCACCCTGAGATCATGTGATCAGTATCTGTGACTAACATCAACTGCAGTGATTCACTTAACTGGCAGAAAAGTCATAAAATGGGGCAAAACTCACTTAAATGTCTCACTTAGCAACATAAATTTTGGGTTCAATTATGGTCATAACTCAAGGACTGCTTGTACTGGGAATTTACATGTAAGACAGACAGGTCTATTCACTCTTCTCTAGACACATTTTCCCTCAGCTTTTTTTTCTTGGCATTCAAAAAAATCCCATCTGGTGAAAAAGGATCAAATTGCTTGTAGTCACAAACACTTCCCATCCCTGAGGACTACAGGTCAAGCATAATTAAAGGCAATTATGTCTCTATTTCTCCTGGGCTTATATTCACACCTTTCATTACCATAACATACGTTTATATTTAATAAATGACCTCAAAATTTCCCTTATTTTTGTTGCTTTGATCTTGCTGTTTCTTACTATCCCGAGAGGAATAATCACCAGTTACAAAATTCTATAACTTTCTTAGGGGAAACTTCCTAGTATACTTTGCAGGCCATGAAAGGGTCTGTATTCCAAAGGGACAATAGTCACTGAATACAAAATGCACCACCAAAGTCCTACTGAGAGGCACAGAGAAAGCCAATTGTTTGAGCTGGATGGATCATTTCTAACTCCAGGAAAGAGGAATATCCAAAATTTCAGGAAACTTGCATCAAATAGGGAATGATTGGCTGGCCGAATCCTTCTGCCTGGAATCTTCATAATACTAGCTGGCTTGCAACCAGTTAAACGGTAGGAAAGTGTCCGCTTTGTAACTTGGGAAGAGGTAGTAGGTTGGAAGGCAGATCCCAGGTTTCTTCTAAAAGCTCACATCTGCACCATTATAATGGAAATCATTTTAATTCAAGATAGTTTCCAGCATATAACTTTCATTCTGTATCTTTGGGCATATTGGTTTATTTCCAACTGTGCTTCCTTGCCCCAGATCTTCCTCCAAGAACTAATTTAAAGTTTCGTCATGTTTCAGTCTTTTTGGGTGTTGTCTTTAACCAACTGGAGTATTGTGTTGTTTTATTCGGGAGAGAGAACATGCACTTCCATCCAAATTTTATGTTAAGAGCCTTGGACTTGATAAGCATTTCTTCCTCTTCAGTTCAGTGGTCAACTGATCCAAACCCTAAAAATTCCTTTGAGCCATTCTGTAATCTGCTGCATTGCGTTTGGTGATGGAATATCTCACTGTGCAATACTAGTGTTTTTAAGTGTTTCTTCTATCTGTAGACTTCTTTGTAGTATCCGCTCTTGGACCTTGGATATGTTACTTTTAAGATAATAGGCAAAACAGCATGTATATTCCAGTGTCTTGTTTTTGATCATGCAATCATGTAATCAGGTCCATAATACTTTTTATTTGCTATAGTTTTTAAATAAAACCTTGTAGATATTCTAGGATGTATCCATCTCCCCTGGTAAGCAAAATCCAACCCTGCCTATGGTATTTTCCTTTAGTAAAAGTCCTTGAGAAAATGCCATTTTATTGAAGACATTATTTCATCATTTGAAATTTAATAAAAAATAATTGGTGTTTATATTCTGTTTGCTTTCATGTGCATTTTAATATTCAACATGCATCTGATTATACTTTTTATTTCAAATTTTGGTGTGCCAAATTAAAGCAATTTATCTATCTAAAGTGTACTTACATGTATTTTTTTAAAAAAATAGAAGCTACTTTTCTTTCTAGAGTTCTTAGAATAGAGATTTTCAACAAAGCTGTATGCTCCCTGTAATATATTATTGTATGCTGTATATTTTAAAATATGTGTAAAAATTCACTTGTTAGATGCCTGAAGTGAAATTCTCAATGAAAAGGGATGAAAAGATTTTATGCACATATAACAGTAAAATTCTGTACAGTAGTTACCCAATCATGCAACACAAAAAAAAGTGTAGAAATTTAAAGTATTCTTTTGACTGTTTTATTTCCAAGGTCATAAATAACAGTTTCTTATGTTTCTGCTGTATATTTTCTCCTGGAAAGGCTGTACCACATCATCTGCAGAAAATTCTGACATAAAACTTTGATAATGATGATGATGATGATATAAAAGTAAATCCTTGC
The DNA here is from genome assembly GCA_017656035.1 of Myanophis thanlyinensis. NCBI lineage: Eukaryota > Metazoa > Chordata > Lepidosauria > Squamata > Homalopsidae > Myanophis > Myanophis thanlyinensis. The sequence continues at coordinate 8,169 of JAEANM010008963.1, forward strand.
CCAGCACACTCATATTTAGTTTTCAATAAAGCAGAAATGTGTTCCTTTGTTTTAACTCCCTTTGTTTCCTCAGAGGATTTTTTTCAAGTTGTGGACAATGGGAAATAATCATAGCAGCAGCAAACATAACTAATTGCTTCTCACTCTCTCTGTACAGAAAGGACAGCAGCATAGCAATCATAATAAAATAGAAGGGAAAAATTCACTCATTGGCACTGCTTTCCACAAAGATTTTTACATAAAACTTTACTTAATGTCCATGTTTTAGTTGCCCACAGTTTAAAATATTTGCAAATATGGCAGTAGCAGTCCAGAAATATTCCAAACACTTTTACACAAGGAATCAATGTTCAACATTAATAAATACCCTTTTTACCCTTCAAAAATAATATTTTGAAGGTGACATTATATTTGGCTTGCACATCATTTAAGTGCACTAAACATTCACACTGAATGTAGAAAGTCTTAGAAGTGATTTGGGTGAAGGATTTCCCTGATCTACATGTTTTACCTAGTAAATACAAACATGATTTTCTATTAAAATGCTCAAACCTATTCAGAGCAAGGATTCATGGTATGAACAAACATTAAAATTCATTGCCTTTGTATCTTTAGCAATTTAATTAAAATAAAAGATGTTTCCTCTAGATTTATGTCAAAAACAGTTTTTGCTGCTGTTTTGTGAACCCAAAGCCTATAAAAGAAAATAAACTTTTCTGAAGGAAATTGATGGTCTGTATTGCAACTGAAAGATTGCTTCAGTTTCTCAAGAATCTTGTTGGGGTCTTTTCTGTGAAGCTTTTCCCTGAGTCATGTATTTACTGGAAAGGCTACCTATATATGGAGACAAAAAAGACTGAAATGAAGACATCAACCAGAAAGTTATCAACAACATTTAAAAGACGCCCCCCCACAAAGGGTAAGATAGTTCTTCATAACCAAGGAGAAAGAGCATATTGGTAAAGCTTAAGTAAATACCCTTTTTCAAATCACTAAATCCATTCTATACTATTCACAATAGTTCTTTTGTAATCTCAAACTTTGAATGCCACAACCTGTTCTTCCCATCCAGCCTCTGAGGAAAAAAAAAACCCTCAACAGTTTCACTTGGATAGCCAAGGTCAAAGGTGTATAATTGGGAAGCACCTACATACTGAAATGTGGTTTAGGTAATGAGATTAAGATCGTAGGCTGAAATTATTATCACCCCCTCATCCCCAGTTATTATGGCCTGGAACTGATGGGAGTTTCAATCCCATACATACATAGTATATCTCTGTGTTAAGGCAAAAGACAACGTATTGCTTTTAATTCTGATCAAATGACAAATGTATCTTGAAAAGCACTGCCTCTTTTAATTACTATAAGAAAATATCAATGACAACATCTATATACTGACCACATGATGCACAATTCTGCTCAGGCTATTGGGTTGGATCCTAAAAGCCATTCATACAGGAAAAAGGGAAGAAATAGATGCTCTTGTTCCTTCCTCATACTGCAGCCCCCATATCCAAAACTTCTGAGAGCTGGAACAACCACCACCCCCATCTGACTCAAAGAACTGGGTAGAGGGATACTGTTGAAAACACCAATCCCAAATTTTTAGCCATTCAGCAAGACAAATAGCTCACATAAATCATTGTGAGAAAAAAAAATCTGCGATAACTTTTTCATCTATTTTAATAAATACCTGTGTTTCCCCAAAAAAGAAAGTAAGACCGGGTCTTATATTTTTTTTGCCACCAAAAAAGGCACCAGGTCTTATATTCGGGGGGGGGGGGATGTCCATTGACTCACCTCACTTATGCACGTTGCCCCTGGCCTTTTCCCTGTCAGAGGCCTTCAGGAACTTCTTCTACAGCTGGCAAGGCCTGCAAGGCTTTCTGAAGGCCTCCACAGCCGATAACAGAGCTCTGGATCAATCCAGAACTGTTATTGGCTGTGGAGGCCTTCAGGAAAGCTTTGCCTGCTGCTGAAATGGGCCAGCAAGGCAGGTGTTGGGGTGTGCGAGGCCTGGCTGCAACTGTCCGAAGGTGATAGGGCAGCTCCACCCCAGCACCCCCACCTTAGCTTAATTTTTACCCATGCACACTGGGGTGGTGGTGGTGTCTTAATTAGGGCTTATTTTTGGGTAGTGCTTATATTGGGCGCACATATAGAAATCAAGCTAGGATTTACTTTTGGGGTAGGTTATATTTGGCATATCATTACTTAGACAGTAAGTTTGCATTTTAAAAAAAGCTTAATTTACAAACCTGACTGGGGACCCAAAAGTAGTTTCCCTTTCTGTTTCTTTTTTTCTTCTTGGGGAAGTAGTCCCTTAAAAAATAGATAAGAAAAAGCATGAACGAACAGTTGGAGGTAGCTAATATATAATGTGATAACAGAACTATAACCCTGCAATATCTTAACAGGTATTCTATTTGAAATGATGCACTATGAATTTTAACAGGTATTAAGAAAAAAGCTAATCTTTTATCTAAGCTAAGCTAATAAGCTAAGTTTATTTTCTAGCTAAGCTAGAAAATAAGATATATAGACAATGAAGACATGAATTAAAAGACAAGATGAAATATTGATTAAATGGAAAATGAAGAATATATTTAATAACTAACAATATTATTATGTAGATGTATAAGAATAAGAACTATAAAATTTATGATTGTCAAAACCTGTATTATGGGTGGATACCCAGGTATCACACTGTTCAGAAAATGATACATTGTAATATATAGGGGAAAAAAATAAAAAACTTGTAGTTAAGATAAAAGCTAATCTTATTTTTTTTAAAAAAATCAATACATGATTTACCTGATTTAATCGACCAGAGTGTTTAACAGCACTGGATGTAGGGGTCCCACATGGATTTTCTAACATCAGAACACCTTAGAAAGTTAAAATTATAGTTTGTGAAAAAGTTTACATGGCTGCATCAACTTTCCAAATAATTTTGACCTCAGTCAAAAATCAGCTCCCAAGACCTGATTCATTGTTAAACTATAGTTTGTTAAATACATCACAATTGTCTGAATTTAAGAACTGCCTTGTCTTTAATGATAGCTTATAACTCACAATTGCATTCATGAAACATGCCGAAACAAAACTAAACAAAACAAAACTATCCTTCAAAAGAGGTCTACTGGTTTTTGTTTAGTTCACCTAAAGAAATTGCTAAAGTTTCAATTTGAAGTAAAGAGGGCAGAGTTCTTACTCTTTGCTCTTGCAGAGTACTCTTTACTTCTAGTGAAAATTTCCCTCCCTTTCACTACTCCATCCTTTCTCAATCCAGAGGCACTTTTTTCACTACACAACAGTGAAAATTTGCACACAATACCGCTGAAATAAACTCCGTTATATCCAAAGTAGTCCGCACAATTTACTTAAATGTATCTTACTTTCACCCCAAGCAAGCAAACAACACAATTTGCATAATTTCTAATTTTATTATTTACATTAACAATGTTATTATACTGAAATCATTATGCAAATAACGTAACATAAAATTTAGCAGATATCTAGGTATAACAGCCATCTCCTATATTTGAATGGTCCCTTAAACAAATGCTACACTTACATTGTGTTTTTATAATATAAACATCATTTTTAAAGTATTTATTATTTCTTTTCTACTGGAAGTGTTTTCAGCATCAAGCATTATAGCCAGAGCTCTTATTTCATAAATGGAAATGAATTTCATTATTTCCATTCTTTACACTAACTTATATACAGCAAAAAGCACTTAATTTGCTGACTAGGTATCTCTTCCAGTTGACAGGCTAGGAAGCAATTTTCAATTACTTCCCCTTTTGACTGCAGCTCTCAATCCCAAACTCTCATTCCAAGTGTTAATATTTGCACTGCTATAAATCCAAATCAAAGCTTTAGAAAGATAAGATCAATGCTGAGGCCATCAGTTTAACCCTGATGAATATAGAGCAAAACATACATTAGCAGCATTGGACCGGAGCGAAATTTCATACCTGCAGCTCCTTTGTGTTGTGGGCATTCTTTTTTTATGTGTCCTTCCCTTCCACAAATGAAACAACGTTTTTCTCTTAAATCTCTATCTTCTTGCCGCTTCCATTTCTCTCCCATTGGCTTGGGAGATTTCTCTTTTCCAGTTTCCATTCCTCCCCTTCCTGGTTTATTTTTGTTAGGCGTACATATTTGCAGCTTTCCATCCTTTAACAACACTTCTCTTTCTGTAGTTTTAATTGGGGTCTCTTGTTCATCTATACTTCTTTTTTCTTTATTTTCTGTGTACCTTTGGTTTTTAGGATCTTCACTATCATGCCGTCTTCGGAGTCTGTTAAGAGTATTGATTGAAATAATTTTTGTTTTATGCAATTCATGTCTGAGAAGTGTACTCTATAGCAAAATCACTTTAAAATGTGCGGAATTCTTTTTCCCCTACTGCATATCTTGGAGCTAACAATAAAATACATTTACTAGTCTTTTTGCAATTGCATTTCCCATCTTTTAAGTTTTTAATACTGTATATTATTTCTGCACTGCTTGTATTTTCAAATGTCCAAACAAATTTACTAGGAAGATTTTCAATCAAAGCTAAAGGCATTGATGAAAACAACTGTATATAACATGCAATACTTCATTAGGTCAATTTAATGCCATCTTTTCATTAACAAAGCAGTATTTTCAAATTATGAAGATTCATAGTTTCGGAATAGAATACATGTTTTAAACCATCTTTCTTCTATATGCAGCATTAAAATACAGAGGAAATATTTTTAAGTTTCTAATTAGTAGATTATTTTTGCACTTCAGCAAAAACTTACTTTCTCCGCATTGGGCAGTCTTTCATAAAATGTCCAATTTTACCACAAATTCTGCAACATCTATCATTTGGGGCCAATTCTCCTTCTGTAAGCACTTCTGGGTCAAAAAAATATTCCTAATAAAGCATTAAACATAGTAAGCTTTTAAGACCTGAAGATACTATGATTGTCCCTAAAGTACAATAAGTAAAACCTAATTCTTAAGTCTGACTCTGCTAGTATTTAGATTGTTTATTTTAGTAAGGACTCTAGAAAACATGTAAAAACCTACAAAATTACAATTTTGAATCCAGTTCATATATAGCTTCAAATTAATTTGAAATAGCTAATGTCTGATTAAATGTTGCAGGGCAAATTGTATTAAAGGAGATAAAACTGCAATATTTGGTTACAGATCCACTATTTGTGACATGGAAATATTTAAATGTATGAGAAATTTAAATGTATGAGTCTGATGAGTAAGAGCTTTCAATATCTTTGTAAAGATACATTCGTTTCTAGAGTACCTAAAATATCTTGTATATAGATTACAGTTCCATTATCAAAAATATTCTTATAGATCTCTTCAGTAACCATTCATTAATTTAAAATATGTATTTATTTTCTTCCATCAATAAAAAGTATATAAATTGGCTGAGAAAAAGCATCATTAACAAAGTACTTGAAAGGCAACTGGATCATGAATTTCCTAACACACTCACCATTTTTGAAAGATATTCTTTTGGAAATCCTCTTATTGGAGTGCCAAAAACCCTCCTGCCATTTATAAAAGCCTTCATTATAAAATTTGTCAATAAAATAATGGAAACAAAGATAATTAACTGTGTAATTAAAAATAATCAATATTTAATTAGATGCAAGTATGCATAAAATGACAAAGGGTCTTACTTTTTCTTGATAATCCAGCTCCAAGATTATGATTCAGATCGAAAGGATCTGCAAAGCAAGTATTAGAAGTTAGCAAAATCCATAGAATAACATTAAACCAGTCTTATCAGCTGAATGGCTATTTCAAAACAACTTTTATCTCTTTGACACCTATAAGTAGAATTCACACATTGTGTTAAATACTAATTTATTTAGCAAGTTATAATGATCAGGTTCCCATGAGTTATAAACAATGGTTGATAGGCCACAGTATGGCATAGTGTGATAGATGTAGTCAGTCCTAAAAACGAAGAGTGATATCTTAGTTCTAGAATCTAGATGATATATAGGTAAAAACTTAACATGTGAATTATTGAGGATTATAACACTCAATATTTTTTATCAATCTAAACTTTGTTGGAACTAGAATTCAATATAGTCAGGGAGTAAAGAGAAAATTCCAATGCAAGGAGGAGAAAGCATGAAATGTCCTTTAGGATCTGCCCTCAGAAACCCAGAATAGATTAGGCTGGATGGAAAGAAGAGTGCTGTGCAGATCAAGCTACAAAAAAGGATGGCAAGGTCAATACCAGATCTCCGTGATTTCATCTGCAACATTCAAAGGAACTAAATGATTTCAAGAGTTCTGCATAACACTAGGTACATTATGAAACACAGAAAGAATAAGAGAGACCATAAAGGAAGTTCAGAATCTATAGAAAGTATTCTACAAAACTGTTCTGTACTACAAAACTACTCTAGTGTGTGTGCTGTATACCCATCTTATTTTTGTTAGAGACCATTTCTTCTCTGTTTAATGTAACATACAGAGCAATGGCAGTGGATCCAGCAGCTCATTTGTAAAATGTCAGCAGTGGCCTCAGTGAAAGGACATCAAGAGCAGCCCATGCAGAAAAATGCTAACTGGATATCTTTCTTCAATGTGTAATAGTGATATCATTCATTCCAATGCCAGACACTATTATGCACTTAGCAGCTAATCAACCAATAAAGCCCTTGCAATAAAAAAAAAATCTATATGTTAAAATGTCAATAAAATGTTCATAAAATAGAGATACCTTCAATGACTATGTATTTTGAAGTCCACTGTTTCTTGAATGTTGTAAGCAAACTTTTTCTTCGGATGCAGATAACATGCTCTTTAAAATCAAATTCCTCAGTATAAAAACGTAGTAGTCCCAGCCATAATTCACCAATGGATTCTTTATTTTTACCAAAATCTGACCAAACCTCTGACTGAAAAGAGAAAGAAAAAAACTTTTTTTGCTCATTTTTTTAGGTGGCTAACTTTTAAAAGGAAAATGTAATCTAATTATTATGCACAGACACACATTTTAACCTGTGCGCAAAAGAAACATTCTTCTGTTTTTTTACTATTCTAGGATGAAAGTTAAAGTCCTATAAAAGCATAAAGAATGTGTCTGATTTCATTAAATGTAAAATCTGCTAATCAGAAATAATCTGTTTATTAACTAGTTCCTTTTAGCAATACAGAAGCTGATCCCTTGATTTAATAATATAGGCTGAGGTTGTCCTTGTTTTTATTCAGCAGAATTTAGGAATGTAAAATTTAAGAATACATACAACCTTTTCCCCTGAATCAGTCAGATTCTCACCAGTTCATTTATTTTGTCAAAGAAATGAACATTCCAGCCATCAACTAGAATTTCAGGTTTCTTTGGCTCTTTACAGATCTAAACAAAGAAGTATTAAATATTAGATTAGCATTAAATTGGTAGCCTTTGAATTCTTTTAAGTAGACATGGAGGTGTACAAACAACAATTATGTGATGTACCTCTTGAAGAACTGGAATAACAGGTGGACTTCTCTGCTGAAGAAAATAGAGCACCATTAGAGTATATGCATAGGAAGATAAGCTGCCTCTGGATGCATCACCAATGTCACACATCTGGAGTGAGAAAAAAAAATCAGCTTCCAGGCTTGGTTGCTCTTGAATTTTCCCCCATAAGACCTGGACATTGCCTTACCTTTGTAAATACTTTCATTGTGTAGCAAAGATATTTTACTCTGGGATCAATTGTGGCATAACAAGACAAAAGCCTTGTGTTATGCAGAGCCTGCAAAAAACAAAAAGATTAAATGCAAGTCCCCTTTTCTTTTACAGAAAGATTTGGAAAGGTAAAATGAGAAATTCAGGCATGGAAAGCTGTTCAGAAGTTTATCAAGTTTTAGACTTATACTTGGTAGAATTTCATCTTATCTCTTTCATTTTCAGGTAAGAAAAGCTTCATTTTTAAAATATGCCATTAAAATTAGTCATTTTAAGAAATGTCAGCCTCCATAGAACCTCCATATAATTCCTGCTTCTAGTTATCTTCTGTTGGATGCCATAGTAATGGGGGGAGTGGGGAGTTGAGGTTTGTGAGATTGCTGCATATTTTCTTCAGGTCAAGGTCGCGTTCCGTGGGACGTACGAACATCTCAAACTCCACCTTGCAGATGCCGCATGACCTGTGCCGAATTTTGGATTGGATGGACTGGGCAAAAGTTTGAGGGGAGGGATTTTAGTTTCTTTTGGTATGTGCGTTTTCACGGTCTTTTGCCAGACCTTGCTTAGATTTTCTGTTATCAGCCATCCTTTAGTAAAATAATACCTGTATTCAACTCTCATGGATCCAGGGTTTTTATTTCTTGAAGTTTGACTGAGACAGAGCTGACATTAAGCAAGGTCTGCAAAATCAATCCACCCGGAGATATATTCTACCATGGGGTTGTGCAAATTATGTCGGACCAAGAAGGTGACCTAGAAGAAAGGGCAGTTCGACCAAAGGCTAAA